>JBCEWC010016787.1:0-12891 GCA_038996855.1 Solanum aculeatissimum
TAAATAATAAGTAATATGTGATAATATTTATTATTTGATTAAAAAGTAGCTGATCGTGTAGTTTTAATATCCACCGTCGGTGGATACTAGTTAATCTCATATGAAACTGGAAAACTCCGTGATAAACTTTATAAACTATAAATTAAATAAGATGTGTTATTTGAACAAGAATTCCATAAAATGTGTAACTCTTGGGATTTAAACTAAAACAACTTGTTAAAGTAACATCATTGTGAAATGTTTCAGGTTTCATTTAGAGAAAATGGTCCTTAATATATGATAGTACTAGTTTATTTTTTATTTTTAATATTTTTTACTTGATCAATATAATTTTTAACATATAATAAAAGATGTCTACAGTGAGTTCGATGACATAAATACGTACTTTAATAAGTTTGACTCATCTTGGTTGCTACATTTGGTTAAATTAGACTGGAGATGAATAAAATGATTTGAAAAAAAAAAAAAAGACTGGATCCTTTGACCCATTTAATACATGTTATATACATTAGTACAAATTATATGGAGACAATACCAAACAAAATTAAATGAAAAATAGTTTTACTACATGGTCTCACTAAATTCACAGGTTCAAAAGTACAAGCTTTTAAATTTTTAACTAATTATTTTTACTGTGTCAACTGGTACGTTTTATTATTGATTAAATTAAAAGTTCCTAATTTTTTATTCTTAAATTGCTTCTTTACTGCGTTGTCTTTTTCCTCAAATATAACAAAAGTAAATCGTATTTATTTTTGCTGCAGAATAATTTTTTTTGCTCGATCTATTTTAAATTTTACCTTCACATTTATCTTTTAGTTTGTATAAAAATACTCCCTACCGTTATTATTTAGAGAGTTAATATTTGAATTGGAAATATTTATTAGGCAGGTTATACTTATACATTTAGCAAAAATAATTAAATTCGCTGGCGATATATTTACTGACTATTATTTTAATGAATACTTAGTTATTTATGTCAATTTTTCTATTTTATTATTTTAACCTTTCTTTTCTTTGTATTTAAAATTGATTCTTTTGAACTCTTATTCCGGTTATTCAGACACTATGTTTAAGATAAACACTTTTTATTGTACAGGCATGATGCTGTTTCTACTTTACTGTAGAAAATATTAAAACCTTGTACATTTTTATGTTAAAAAATATATTGAAATTCTTTTAAAGATGAACTTTTATCTCCACTTAATTACATTACTAGTCCATTATTTTAATAAATATTTAGGTATTTAAGTTGATTTTTGCACTACTAAAAAAATTACTATTTTTTCGATAAGTTTTCTATTGAAAAATGTTCAGTAGCTTTTTCCCAAATATTTTAACTAAATCGGAAAAAAATATTAATGTTTTCATATAAGAAAATTAGAAAGCTTTCACTATTTTAATGAGAATTTATTTTCTATCCTGTAATTTCTCAACAAGGAATGAATTGAAAAAAATAATTATGTTCTATAATATTATAAATTTTCACTGATTCACGATGAGAAAAATCTTTATATCTAGTAATGTTGTGTCTAATATTGCAACCTTTTGGTAGTGAATTGTGTCTACTAAGTGATATTTGTCATATAAATTCACAATTTTCTCAAAATACAAAATATCAACAAACTTATACGTTTTCCTCAATGGTTTCAACAGTCAAAAGTTGAAAAGACAGATCATTTCATAATTATCAAATTTCCTGAGGATCCCTTAAATTTCATCTACTTAATTACTAGTATATAATAAGTAACCTACATGTGCAAATTGACCAAAGATAACATAAAATAAAATAGAAAAACTTAATCATATTTTCCATCTCCCTAGATCATCAATTTTTATATTAATTTATCATATGAGCCGTTGTTAAACTCCATCAGTATTTTCTTAATCACAATTAAACTGAACCATTGATTGTGCATGCAAAGATACTGTCTTTTAAGAAAAATAATACTAGTAAAATTTTGTCATAACACCTATGTATGCATGTAATAATGAAAAGGATTCACCCTGTCTTCTTAGCTGTCATTGATTAGATAAGAGTCATTACCAATTAAAATTATGATAGAGTTGTAACTAACGAGAAATTTTATATTCGAATCTATAAATTTAAAAGTTATTTTTACTTAAAAATATTTTATCTTTAATTCTATATAAATTTAAATTTATCAGACTCTAATACGAATATGAGATACCAAACAGAACAAAAAAGAATTGGATAAGAGTCATTACAAGGTTCCAAATCTTAATGTAAGCTATTTCAAGAATAGGACATGATAAGTACCACATTGTAAATTTTGTGAAAAGTACAAATTTACCCTTATTCATGTGAGGAAAATTACCAAATGACCAGCCAAAATCAAACTTCTTCAAAGGGCAGTCTAGTCAAATAGAAAGATCATTAACTAGATTTAATTGGGAATTGCATAGTCTCACATGGCTAGACTCATGTGACCACATGCCTAGAAGTCCCCCATGTTATTATTATGAACTCTCTGTTAGGTTGTATGAAGGGTCAAACTACTAAAGCACCCTCTCCATTTGACTAATTGATACTCCTGATTTTTCAGTTTATTTAAAAATATAAATATAATGATTTAATGCTACAAAATATAGGTGAACCTAGCATTAAAGTTGTTGAAATATATGATCTTATTCAGCTACTCAATTATTGATAAGTTCTAGTTTTAATTATCATATGACTAAGTAAATATAACTTTCAATTAATTAAAATACTTTTTTATACCTTTATATAGCAAAATTTGCTATATTTTAAAGTATGTTTAGAGCTATATTACCCTTTAATATGGACTAAATGTACAAACTTAACATAATACAAGGGAAGGTAATGATGTAATGGTATATATATTTTTTAATTTTTTTTTTAAGATTGCCAACAAATGAATCAAAAATAGAGGATTTTTCGCATATAACAACTCAAAAATATCTTAGTTATGCTCCATAGTTATAGTTTGAGTAATTATATTTCATAATAACTATAGTTATAACAACGTTTGTATAATTTGCGCAACATTTGTATATGTTTGTATAATTGATTATTTGTATATTTCGCTATACAATTCGTGCACAACGGTTGTATAATTTGCTATACAATTCACAGTGTATGTATATTTCGCTATACAATTTGATTCGCACACAACTTTTGTATAATCACGCATAATGTTTGTATGAATTGCGCGAATTATACAAAACTCAAACAGTAATTACAGCTAAATATTTGTTGCGAGCCATAATTAATTCAAACTATAGTTATGCTAGTTAATTAACTAGTATATATTTGTTCATCCGCGTAATTTTTTCTTTAATTAATTGAGGGGCTAAAATGGCAAATTCCTATTATGGTCATAGTCGAAATTAAGTTCAGCTGCACCTATATGAAAGTAGATGGGGGCAGTATAGTTTCTCATTATGTCATTAATAAAAATGGCTTTGTGCCCCACTTTGTCATTATACCTAAACTATTGTAGGTTCTTGAATCATGGACACTTTAACATCTGAGAAAATGACATCCAAATTCACCAAGCCGACTATTTTATTCAAATTAATCCCTAGATTAACATCTATAAACATAATTTTACTAGGTTAATTATGTTGTTTCACATGATGAATACTGAAATTATGACTTGACTCAACTACTTTCCTTAAATATTTTCAGGTTCTATGTGTCTATTTGTGCAGCTTTTCTTTGCTGTTACAGTTTATGCTGACTAATAGTGTAGCCTAGAATTCACTCCATCTCCTTTTTTTCTAAATAATGGTGATGTATGATTGATCTTCTATGCAATTCAACTGATTTATAGACATTAGTAGTGGGACAAAAACAACTAATAGTGTGGTCCCAAGATTTAAGGAGGGTGATGTGTAGAGAAACTGCTCGATAGACCCTCAATTCAATTAAAGTATAATAAAATTAAGTATGAAAAAGGAGATGTAACAATGAAGCAGTCATGTTGAACACAATGGAGAAGAGAACAATAGCCACAACACACAATACGATAATTGTAGCAAAAAACAAAGTTACAATAAAATCAAAACAAGTTAGTACGTGAGTAATAATAATAACTTAGATAATGCTTGACTACCTACTAATCTTCTAGTACCCTAGTCCTCGACCTCCATATCTCTTATCTTATTTAGGGTCATGTCCTCAGTAAGCTGCAAGTATGTCATATCCTATCTAATTACTTCTTCGACCTACCTCTCCTCGTACTTTCTATAGTCAACCAGTCGCACCTCTTCATATGTGCATCTCCTCAAAACAAGCAAGAGAAGTAGAAACTTCTCTTCTCCTAGGGAGTTCAAAGAAAAGAAGTAAGAACTATCAAAGTACATTATTGTCCTTATGCTACTGAATATTTGAATCCATCAAAAGACACTGAGATGCCATACTAGAAAAGCTTTTGTCTTTAGCTCCAAAGGGTGTCCATGTGCTGTTCCCATATTCTAATACATAAACTTACTTCATTTGTTTCTGTTTCTCCAGACCACTTGGTTTAAATACTATACCTGTCCATAAACATTTACTACTACCAAATATAACAAAGGACCCCTCATATGAGTTTTGACAAATACAACACCACACATAAATGGCATACTTCTAAATTAACTTCCTCCCCTTATAAAACACTCAACAAACTTAAGTTCTTACCTTTATCCAGCAGCTACATTCCCCTCAAGTCTCTCTTTCTCTCCTTAGTAACATGGTTTCTTTAGAAGGCACCCTTAGATCCGATGACGCTACGTCTAGTCCCCGAATTTCCTTCTCTTCAGAATTTCTTGATGAGAGCAACTTCATATCCATTACTCCAAATGCACAAGCAGAGAAAGAGCGAAAAGATCAACAAGAGAGATCAACGCGGAGTGCAGCTGAATTCGAGTTCCTCTCGAGCAAGTTAACCAATGAAAACATGATCACAGCAGACGAGCTGTTCTTCGAGGGTAAGTTACGTCCCTATTGGCAAATGCATTATGCTGAAAAGCTCAACAAGATTAGTGTAAAAGCTGATGAGGAAATATTGAAGGATGTTCAAGTGAAGAGTAAGGAAGAAACTATTAGACCAATAAATTGGTTTATTGATGAAGATCCTTCTCCTAGGCCACCAAAATGCACTGTTTTATGGAAGGAGTTACTAAGATTGAAGCAGAAAAGAGCTTCTTCATTATCACCTTCTTCTTCTACTTCTTCCTCTTCTTCTTCAAGTTCACTTGCTGATAATGAAAAGAGCAAAGGTCAATCAATCAAAGAGAAACATGTGAAGAGGATTAAGAAAGGATTGGAGAGATGTAAATCAGAAACTTTAAGAGTTAGACCTGTGATTCATGTGCCCATTTGCTCACAGGGGAAAAACACTGCCCTGCCACCTCTGTTCTCTGTTAAGAAAAAAGGAAGACCAATAGAGAGGTGAAAAACAACAACTATGCAATCGTTGTGTAGAGATGTTCTTTCTATTCGATTTGGTTTCAATTGATTTTCTTTCTCCTTTTCATGAGTTTAGCTTATATGTTTTCGTCGTAGGATCTGATGAATTTACCATACCATGTTGATGATGTGTGTTTATTTCTTGTAATGTATGTGAAGCTAATTCAAGAATTATTGTAATCTAACATTTCTAGCTTTTGTTTTCATGAAAAGAAATAGAGTGAACACCAACAAGGTATATGCCTCTTGAATCTCTTTTGGAATTGTGCAGATTGACAGCACTCTCTACCCTTTTGGCATTTTTTGTGCTTCTTCATTGATGGTTTCATTGTATAGACAAAGCAATCCACTTTACAATGTTTTTAAGATATGACACCCGAATTTAATTTTGGAGTTGAGTTAGGTTCATGTGTCATATATTTACATTGTATTAATGCTAGATTCATCCTCATTTGTACTTCTGATCCACACTCCAGTTGGGCTTGCACGTGAAGGGGCGTTAGAGTGGGTTATAGTCCCACAAATTGTTGGAGAATACTTTACTTATATGAACTTAGACAATCGACTCCTCTAAACCTAGTTTTTTGGTTGAGCTAGATCCAAGTACCATATCTTCACAACAATCAACAAAAAAGCTCTTGCATCACTTCAATAATAAACAAGTTACAAGCATGTTTATACAATTTGAGTTTCAGTATATGTATGAATCAAAAGCAATCTTTTTTGAGTTACAGGAGAAAAATAAAGAACTGAAAACTTCAATGACTGTACATACAGCTATGAACACAAAAAGAATTACAGCAAAATTCCAATTTACTAAACTACTTGAGCAGACAATGTGCTGGCAAACCATTTTGAATAGTTAGTCTTGGTGAGTGTATTCCGGAGGTCCAACAAAATAAGCTTTAAGGATTTTTCTTTTCACCAAATTTACAAAATATATTGGAAAAAAAAAAGGAACTGGAAGTTCTGAAATCTAATGCCCAAAACTGAATTTTATACTTCTCAATGTCAAGAGGAGCAAGGACAATCTCCTCATTTAGGGGGCTGTGACAACAATGGATTCCCAGGAGTGGTCCTACAATTAAAGCAGCAAACAATTTGATTAAAATTTGAACAAAAAGTAAAAGCCAAAAGCAATGAAAAACTTATCGCCAATGAATGATTCATTACCTGAGATTCAACGTTGGTTTTCCGAGAAGACTGTTGGGTATCTGGCCAGACAAATTATTGTTCTGCAAGAAGCTGCAAGAAATAATAATGTGTCATTAACTTACCTCAACATAATATAAGATGAGCATGTACAACATCAAGCAAGTTCCTTGATCACATCCTTTGCAGGACATCGATTTACACAATGTCATGACGATATAACATCTTTGCTTAATTTGACAAAACAATAATCTAATTGAGCTTTTTTTGGTTAAAAATCATGTCGAATAGAAGGTAACGGATTGGGTGAAATAATGCCAAAAACAGATTAAATTTTTTTTTTCTTGATTCCTCAGCTAGAAACTTATAAATGATGCTTCTGTCAACGCATAACATACACTAATATTCAACTGAACTGACAAAATGTATAACTATTTCCAAAAAAAAACAAAAAAAAACTAAGATATGTTTCAGACACGATTCATCTATCTTTTATTTCTCTTCAAAGTTGCATTTGATATCATAAATATATCTCTATTGCGGTCTCTTAGAAAGAAAAGAAGAACATAATTAGTATGTGCACCTTGTGAAATGAAATTCTATGAGCAAATTTATGTCTAAAGCAGTCAAGGATGCTCAAGGTAAGGACTTAAGAACATCAGATTTTCATACAATAGCTTCTATGAGCTCTAATTAAATGAGTGCTTTGTAGTGGAAGCTCTATTAAATGAGTATTATCTCATGGACTTGAATGGTGATTTTGCCCAATAGAGATCTTGTGGAGGAAGCGAACAAGAATAACTTGAGCTATGTACAGTTTTGGTAACCTAGCTCATTGTTTTCTTTGTTTGAGAACTATGATTCACCCTAACAGCCTCAGCACTTGCATACAGAAACTAGAACTACCATCGGTTAAACTCTGTGATACTATTTCTCATGTACTCATAAATTTTGCAGTAGTCTAAATATTAGAAACTAGGTGGCAGATAGATACAAAGTTCATTAAGCAAGTTTTTCATGTATCATGGGTTTGGATAGTGATCCAACATTGGTTTTATTACTTATTACCAATTTAAATTATACAGACCAGAAATATTTAAAATGTGGATCCACAATCTCAAGATTTAGCAAGCAAGTTCAGTTTTAGAGTAACCAAGACTATATGATCTGCCAACTTTAGCAACTTCAGGGAAGCAGTGAGTAAACTTCAGTTTTAGGATTCTAAATGGCTGTATATTAGTCTCCCAAATTGTCAAAACCTGAAACAGAAGGGTACAAATTTCTAGTGGCTCCTAGTATGTGTCTAGGATTTCCTACTCCTTTCTCGACGTTTAGACATATTTTCAAGCAGTACCTTTATTGCTTGTTATTCCTTTATCTTTCCTTTTTCAACTTGAGCAATTGATCTACAAAACTACAGTATGTGCAGGCAGAACGCTCATCTCACTCGTGAGAGATGAAAACCTCAATTTGACAGTTGGATTCCCACATCAAAGAGATCAATGGCTGCTCTACCATCCATCAATTTAAGTATCTGACCCAAATTTTCCTATAAAGCGTACTAGCATCATAGGGGAACTTTAATTGAGTAAAACAGAAGTGTTGCAGAATATAAATTGATATATATGCAAACAAAGGGACAAAAATCCATTATGTACATATCATTTTGTTTTATTATGGAACTGAACTTACATTTCATTAAGGCTTGTATTGTTTCCAAGAGATTGTGGAATTTCTCCACTAAGCTGATTGTCTTCCAAGTGTCTGAAATAAAAGACAAGAGTATTAGGAATAGACACACTTAATTACCATAGTTTTTTGTTTTTTTGACTTCTTTCACAAAAGCTTGAGCTATAAGTGCATTATTGCAGCAGGAAATTAGAAGAAGAACAAAAGAAACCAAAGTGTAACTTACAAAGTCTCCAGGATACTCAATGAGCTCAAATCTGGGATAGGTCCCGTCAAACTATTGTTCGCAAGCCATCTGTGATAAGTAAGAGAGTGTTAAAAAATCTATTTGCATCCATCAATATATGAGCATGAAGAAATTTATATTCACATACATGTTATTCAATGCTGTCAATCTGGCAATGCTAGGCGAAATTGATCCAGAAAGATCCATGTTTGTTAGGTTTCTGCAGACAAAAGAGAAAGGAACACAAGTTATTATCACTTGGACAACCGTAATTTGGGTTGCGTTAAGGTAAAGTAGTCTTTTTTCACATTTTTCTTATTCACGAGGCGGGCAGCATGGGGAAGTTTGAGGCTCATGGAGTAAGAGAGACATCTGAACTCACAAAGAAGTAACACGAATTCGTGAACCTCCAGCACATGTAACACCGGTCCATTGGTATTGAGGAGGTAAACATGGATCACCATTCCAATCTGAGGGAGGATTTTTGAAACTCTCTTTCAATTTTTCCAGAGCTATCACTGCAGTAAGAAATATATCACATTGATTTAGCAGAGGTAATTATATACAGAAAATGAGGTAAAATGAAATCCTAGAAGACAGCTCAAACTTATCCAAGTGCTAGTTAAAGCAAGAAAAGCAGATTACCATCGCGAGTATGAGTTTTTCCTCCGAGGGGCAACACTTCAAATACCTCTCCTGCATTAATCAACGGACCAATACTTGACCCAAACAGCGGAGTTAAAGTTATCTTTGTAATACCAGAAAGAGGCCACTGACTTGCAAACACAACCATGCCAGCCGGAGTAACATTAAGGTTGGGATAAAACATTATATCATTTATGCTTATGTTGAAAGCTCTTCCTGAGAATGAATCTTGGTCATCAGCAAAGTAAAGAGCTATGTAATACGTTGCGTTTGGGAGAGGTGCTGGAGGCCATAACAATTCCATAGCTTCAAGCTTATGGAGTGCGAACCGTGTCTGAAATACTTTTGCAGGGGGGTGATTCCAAATACCAGAAACAGAAACATGACGGAAACTTTCTGCAGGAGAAAGTTTTCCATAGGGCTCCCAGTAACGATCAAATTCATCGTCAGGATATCTGGCAGGTTAAAATGCTTGAAGTTATGATAAACATAACCAAAAGAAACACGTTTGTGTAAACATGGATGATATATCAGATACTGATTCCTCTAACAACCATTATAAAACTAGTAACCAAATAGACTCGAGTATGACAGTTTATCAACTATATATATTAGGGGTGGTATTTTTCTTGCTTTAGTTATGCTTGAGAACAATTTCCAGCTCAAAAAGATATGTCCACAAAGGCTGTTATTTGGTTAGTACAAAGAGCATAACTCATGCCTAAGCATTTTTCTATCTTCCTTGCAATAAATTTAGGAGAGACTTGGGAAAGGACAGATTCCATTGCAGTCCACAACCTATACCAAATGAGCACTAAGAAAGAACTTAAAACCTCAAGAAATTCAATTCACACTGTGATCAAACAATGCTAAGAATATGGATTTCAAAAAGATCCTTTTTTGCATTTATAATTCAGGTGAATAGTGGAATTGAATAAGACTAGCTTCGTGGTTTTTCCTAGAATTGTTAGTTTATTTCACACCTTAAAGTTCAGGCTTAAGTCGATGGTCAAAAGAAATTGAAATACGTAAGTTGTTAACCGTTTTAACACCTAAATTGGGATTCAGTTCCACATAAAATGCAAATATTTGAAATGTATTGCAAGTGGCATCTCGAAAAATTCAGGAATCATAAATTGGAACTTAAATACCAACTAAATCAAATCAAAACAAATCTTTTTTAGTCAAAGCTAACAACTTCAGGTCCAGATAGGTGAACCAACTTACCTGATAATTGATCCATTGTTACCAAAACTGCTTCTTGCAATCAAAGTCAATCCATAAATGTCAAAATCTGTAGAATTATATACCGAATCCGACACTAAAACAAGCTCCAAAGCAGATATAAAAGGGTCAGAATCAGTATCACTATTGGCAGCCAAACACACACTCATAGTCTTCCCTACAGCCTTAAAAATCCCTTCATAATACGAAGACATTCCATGCCAATAATCCTCAGTTGTATTCACTGGACTCCAAAAAGTCCCATCAACAATCTGATCAAACACAGGAGGATTCGAATTCCCATTAACCCCACCATAGAAATATGTTGTCCTGACCAAGTATTTCCCTCCACGATAAACAGGAACCTCATAACAGAATTTCTTGAAAACATTGTTCTTCAGTGGAAATGTACGGACAGTTGACAGTGTATAATCAAGAACCTCAACGGTAAGATTCTTGGGTGTTCCTGCTGATACGAAACCAGTATCCGACACCCATTGTTGGTCATTAACCACAGAATCAACTACAGCACCACAATCAATCAGAACACCTGAAATCAAGAACCAAAAAATAAAAAAGTTGAAATCTTGAAATAAAGATTACTAAAAAGATCAAATTTTTCAAAGGGGTTTGATGAAATGGACAAAAGTGGTTTACCTCTAAGGGATTGAGAAAGACAAGGGAAGAAAAACAGTGAGAAAAACAAAGAGAAATAGAAGAAAGACATGGTTAATGATGATGATTGAAGAAACAGAGAGTCATGTGAGGATTTTGAGAAAAGATAAAAGGTTGATATTAGGTGGGGTGAGTTGAATAAGTCGTTTGGGTGAGTTAAGCAAGAAAAGAATAGATGGGGTGAAGTTGGTGAAGAGGAAAGAATCAAAGAGGGATGCCATTTTCAGCCATTATTTTTTGGTGAAGGACGCGGGAATGAACCAGGTCAGCTTGCTTCACTTTGTTGCCATTTGCGGATTAGGTAGTAGCTAATTCCTTTTCTATTAATCACCTTCTTAATCCTTATGTTTTGCATATTAATTTTACCATTAAATAATTTCTCATAAAATAGTTAGAGTCAAATTTTATATGGTCTGATGTGAAGGATAAGAGCAAATAATTTCGTAATAAAAATATAGTGGTCTTTAAATTGTTGTTTGGTTGATAAAATTTGAGATAATTTATCCCACGACTGGGATAAGTTATCGCTCCTCTTAGGTGGTATGTCAATTCTGGGATAACTTATATCGGGATAAAAAGAATAAATGAAAAAAATATCCTTTTAAACCCCTTTTTATACCTTTGTATATTTATGTATATTACATTACTTTTAATACAATATATATAATATTCACAACCTTCATTCCTTATTTCTATGATACTTCTTCATATTTTTCTATTAAAAAATTATACTATATAATATAATTTTTATTGACTAATTCTTATATTTTTTATATTTTGATTTTTCATAAATTATTTTTTACTTTAACAAACTTAAAAATGTTCTTCTATTTTAAAATTAAATAAGAAAGTTTTATTTTAAATGCATATGATATTATCATGAAAATGTACACATAAAAATATTTAAGCTAAGTAAGATGAAAATTTTATTTTAAAAATGAATATTGAATAACTAAAGTTAACAAAGAAAATACATTAAAAAAAACTAATAAAATGAAGGGTACTTTTATAAACAAGCATCATATTCTTAAAATTTATGCAACAAACCAAACACTGAATAAGAAATAATCTTAGCATAACTTATTCTATTATTACTAATTCCAACATAACTTATCACATTATAACTTCTATTCAAACCAAACTACCCCTCAAAGTATTATTAAGAAGATTAGTTTATTCAAATATTTTTTTTTTAAATTAAAGATATCATAAAAATTGTGTTGAGTCAACAAATGTACACTAAGAAAATAAAAATAAATTAACTACGATCTGATGAAATCATAAAGATGTATTATATGTAGATTTATTCTATATTTTTTTCCGAGGTTATCCCATATTTCAAACTCATGAATTTTTTATATGATTAAACAACAGCTGTGGTAAAACATAAACTACCAAACATCCTCACATTTGTTAAGTAAAATTTTAATGAATGCTACGTATTATAATAGATATGAATAAATGTGACTTTTTCCAATATAGTGATATAGTAAAAGATATTTTAATGGATGCTACGTACTATAGTAGATATGAATAAATTTGACTTTTTCCAATACTATACAGTGACATAGTTCGTGTAAAACAAGATGGAATTTGGAAGATACAGAAAACTAAAAACTATCTACTGTATAATTAAAGATAGCACTCCATTCTCTCTCTAGCCGTAGTCCTGTTTGACGCACTACAAGAAAAAGCTTTATTTAAGATCAACACTTAAAGACAGGTTAATAATTTCATCTCTAAAAGTACATGTATTGGGACGAGATTTTATTCCGGTCCTTAATTCTATATCTTATAATGAAGGTACTAAATGTAGTCTCTAAAGAAATTAGTAACTGGTCCC
>JBCEWC010016788.1:0-12890 GCA_038996855.1 Solanum aculeatissimum
AATGTGTACACAATTCTCTATCCAAACCTACACATACAGAGAGGGACAAGCTGGGGCAGTATCTTACCTTAATTTTTTATGGTTAGCTCTCTTCACTAGTACTCCTTCAAGAGCTTAAACCTCTCTTTTCCCTTTGAACCAAATAAGAAGAGAAAACCCTCTTAGTAATAAAAAAGAGTTGGGCAGTCAACTTGGGGAAGGGTCTGCCCCCATATTCTAAACATAAGCATCATTTAAGAGTAATATTTTATATGAGAACCAACTTAAACTCATAAGATTTCCACTTATCTTGGCTGGAAAGGAGGAGTTTTTCTCCAAGAACTCTAGGAGTATTTTTAAGGTAGCTGCTATAAGCTTTGAGAAAAAGGGAGTGTGTTGGGTGAAATCTGATTTTCTTTGTAAAGAATGAAGAGGAAAATCAAGTGAATATGACCCTATTATATAGATACTCCACCGTCCTTAGGCTGGTCATTGTTGCCCACAAATTGCTAAGTAAGTGATGCACCTACTTAGCCATTTTCTAAGCTGCTCAAGGGTCAAACTAGGTGATGCACCTGCTTCCCCTTATTAAGGTAGTTAGCTTAGATACCTAATCCAATTAAAGCTCTAATTAACTTGGTCAAGAAGTCCAAGTAGGTGATGCACCTACTTATCACCTACTAGCTTAATTTAGTCAAGCAAGCTGCTCATAAATGTTTCTTCGTTTTCCCAATCCTTGATCTCCCGCGTTCTATCTTAATATCTCACTTTAAACCTCAACTCAAATAGCACCTTGTTATTCCAAATTTAAATGTTATCATCAAGCTTAACTTGGACTCACACCCACAGAACCATGTGGGACATTGTATCACCTCTGACCCAATTCAGATTACTCCTATTCATATGAAAAACTTAGTCCACCACCTATATCGCAAGGCTACTTCAAGTGTTATATAAATAGTACTAGAATGTGGTAAATACAGGGTGTTACAGGTTTCTTCTTTTGTCCCCTCCAGTATTCATAGGATCCCCAAGACTTTATAGACCATATGTATCGAGTATTGAGGGTGATGCATGCCTCCAACACCAAGGCTGTGGAGTTGGCTCCTTTTTGACTCCATGATATAGCCATTTGATGGTACAAGGCATGGGAGAGATCCAGAGGTCCTGATTCCATGCCACCAAAGTAGGAGGACTTCTATGAGGCATATCTAGCCCATTACTTGCCACAGGAGGTTCAGGAGGTCCGTCTTAACCAATTTATCAATCTGAGGTAGGGAGATATGAGTGTAAAAAAGTATAGCCTTAGGTTCAATTCTTTGTCTAGGTATGCACTAGATATTGTATGTACCATAAATACCAGAGTTCATCGTTATGTGGATGGTTTGGGGAATCATTTGATCAGAGATTGCAGGATAGCCTCTTTATAAGATGGTGTAGATATTTCTTGCATACAGGATTTTGTTCAGACTACAGAGGACCTTTCTCATCAGTTGGGATACCCGTAGAGATAGGGAGAAGAATAAGAGGGATTATACTATGGAATCTTATAAAGAGCCTCGGGGTGATTTTAGGCCTCTATTTCATCGATATCCACCTCCATCAGTGGGTCGTTTCCCACCACAGATGCAGGGCCAGGGATTTGATCGTTATATTCAATTAGGACTAAGGTAGAGTTTAGGCTATCCTGAGAGCTATCGACAGGAGCGTTCTGCACAAATAAGACAGCCTACTCCTCCATATAGACAATGTAGTAAGGTTTATACTGGATAATGTAGAAATATTACAGGTGCATGTTACCATTGTGGGAAGATAGGACATTTTATTAGCCAATGTTCAGGGTTAAGTATAGGTACAGTAGCTCAGCCTTCAGGATCTACAGCAGCCTTTCATCCTTAGTACATGCTCTCCGACCAAGTCAACAACCTACTCAGGGTCATGGTAGGGGAGAGGTAGAGGAGACAGTTCAGGTTCTATTAGTGGCCAGAATCACTTTTATGCACTCCCAGACCTATAGGATTTAGAGGTATCTCCAGATATTGTCACAAGTATATTGATGATACATTCTCATGATTTTTATGCATTAATAGATCTTGGATCTACATTTTCATATATAATACTCCATTTATTGCTGGTAAGCTTGATATGAGACCTGAGTTTTTTCTGAGGTCAGTTGAGGTATCTATATTGGTTGGTGACTCAATCATAGCTAGTCACATCTATATAGGTTGTATGGTATTAATTAATGAGCATCCAACCTCTGCTGATTTAATTGAATTAATTATGCTAGATTTTGATGTCATTATAGGTATGGGTTGGTTGGCAGCTTGTTATGCTAATATTGATTGTCACGCAAAGCTAGTCCACTTTTATTTTCCAGGTGAGCCGGTCCTTGAATGGAAAGGTAATGTTACCTCGCACAAGGATAAGTCTATTTCATACCTTAGGGCTTGAAAGCTAATCGCTAAAGGTTGTATATACCATCTAGTTCATGTTAGGGATATTGATAAGGAGTCAGTGACCCTTCAGTCAGTCCCTATTGTGAATGAATTCCTGATGGTATTCCCTAATGAGCTCCCAGGAATTCCCCCAAAAGGTAAATTGATTTTGCTATAGATTTGCTTCTTGATACACAACCAATATTCATTCCTTCCTACAAAATGTCTCCTGCAAATCTAAGGAAATTGAAGGAATAATTGAAGGACTTGCTCGATAAAGGCTTTATCAGGCAAAGTACATCTCCATGGGGTGCTCCAGTTCTCTTTTTCTGAAAGAAAGATGGCTCTTTACAAATGTGTATTGATTACAAACAACTAAATAAAGTCATTATTAAGAATAAGTATCTTCTTCTGCAGATTGATGACTTGTTTGACCAATTGCACAATGTCAAATACTTTTCAAAAATTGACTTGTGAGTCAGGGATATTGATATTCCAAAGACAACATTTAGGATGAGATATGGCCATTTTAAGTTCCTTGTCATGTATTTTGAACTTACAAAATCCTAGTAGCTTTTATATATCTAATGAATCAAGTCTTTAAACCATTCGTAGATGAATTTGTGATCGTGTTTATTAATGACATCTTGATATATTCATGGTCAGAAGCTGAGCATGCAGACCACTTGTGAGCTATATTACAAACTCTCCAAGACAACAGGTTATATGCTAAATTCTCTAAATGTGAATTTCCGTTAACTTTTGTAGCTCTTCTTGGCCATGTTATTATTGGCAATGGTATCAAGGTCGTTGGCAAGAAGATTGAAGTAGTAATGGCCTGGTCGATCCCCTTGAATCCAACAGAGGTCTATAGCTTTTTGGGCTTGGTAGGATATTATAGAAGGTTTGTTGAGAGATTCTCCTCTATCTAGGCACCACTGATGAAATTGATGCATAAAGCAACTTAGTTTCAGTGGACTGAAGCATATGAACAGAGTTTTCAAGAGCTAAAGAAATGACTTACCACTGCACCTATCTTAGCTCTTCCAAATGGCACCAAAGGCTACATTACATATTATGATGCCTCAAAAATTGACCTAGGTTATGTTCTCATTCAGCAAGGTAGGGTTATCGCATACACTTCTAGACAGTTGCAGAAACATGAACAAAAATATCCTACTCATGACCTTAAGCTTACCACAATTATTTTTGCCAAATAGATTTGACACCATTATCTATACGGAGTTCATATTGATGTTTTTATCTACCACTAAAGTCTTCAATATTTATTTAAGCAAAAGGAGTTGAACCTACGACAAAGGAGATGGCTACAATTACTAAAAGACTATGATGTTGACATTTTATACAATCCCGATAAAGCTAATGTTGTTATTGATGCGCTTCGCCGAAAGTCCATGGGCAGTCTAAGCCATGTTGAAGTTTGATAAGGCTAAAATGACAAAAGATCTATGTCATCTAGCTAGTTTTCAAGATCGATTAGTAGATGCGGAGGATGGAGGTGTAATTGTTCAAAATATAGCAGAATATTCCTTTGTTACTGAGTAAAAGAGCGACAACACAAGGATCCTAGCTTATGACACTGAGGGGAAGGTATTCCACAATAGCAACATCCTTCATTTGAGCTAACTGGAGATAGAGTCCTTAGGTACTAGGGCCACTTATGCGTGTAAAAAAATCGAAGGACTTTGTGCCAAGATTCTTTCTGAGGCCCATTATTCAAGATATTAAGCCCACTCTAGAGAGATAAAAATGTATCGATATCTTCGACAAATATATTGGTGGAATGTCATAAAAAGGGATATTGGAGAGATAGTAGCCCAATGTCCCAACTGACAAGAAGTTAAACAAGAACGTCAAAGACCTGGAGGCCTAGCTAAATATATTGAGCTTTCATTCTGGAAATGGGACATGATAAATATGGACTTCATCACTGGTTTGCGTAGTACTCCACACAGGTATGAGTTTATTTGGGTAATCATTTATAGGCTAACAAAATTTGTTCATTTATTGCCAGTAAGAATGACATGTTCAGCGGAGGATTATACTAGAATTTATATTCGAGAGATTGTTCGCCTTTATAAAGTTCCATTGTCTATTATCTCTGATCGAGAGGCTCAACTTACAACACATTTTTGGAGGTCTTTTCAGAAGGGTATGGGCACTCAAGTAAATCTTAGCACCACTTTTCATCCATAAACGGATAGACAAGCAAGTGTACCATTCAGACCATTGAGGATATCTTATGTGTCTGTGTGTTGGACTTTAAAGAAAGTTGAGATGATCATCTTACCTCTTATCGAGTTCACTTATAATAATAACTTCCAAGCTAGTATTCAAATGGCTCCTTATAAAGCATTGTACGAGCGAAGGTGTAGGTTGTCGATTGGTTGGTTTGAGGTCAAGGAGGCAAAGTTGCTAGGCCCTATTCTAGTCCAACAAGTGATGGAAAAAGTGAAACTTATTAGAGACCCATTGCAAACAACCCAGAGTTGATAGAAGTCTTATACAGATGTGCGACGACGAGACTTAAAGCTTGATGTAAAAGATTGGATTTTATTAAAAGTATCACCTATGAAGGGTATCATGTGATTTGGAAAGAAATGGAAGACCAGTCCTAGGTATGTGGGACCGTATAAGATTATTCAAAAAATTGGCAAGATGGTATACGAGCTTGATTTGCTTTCAGAATTAGGAGCAATTCATCCAGTATTTCATATGTCTATGTTATGAAAGTGCATTGGAGATCCTTCGCGTATTAATCATATTAAGGATATCCACATTGCTGAAGAGTTGCCTTATGATAAGGTACCAATGGCTATTTTAGATCGACAAGTAAGAAAGTTTCAAAATAAAGAAGTGGCCTCTATGAAAGTGTTATGGCAGAACAACAATATTGAGGAAATAACTTCGGAAGTCGAAGAGGAAATGATGAAGAAGCACCCCCAGCTATTTACAACTTAAGGTGAGTCGCATTTCAAAATTGGCAGTTATCTTTTTACAGTGACTTAAATTTTAAACGATTTGAAAATGTACCTTGTATGATTTGTCGCAGGATAGCTATACAAAGTTTAGTAGTTAGAATTTTTAGAAGTTGATTTATGGTTGGAAGGATAACAGGTATATCCTTAAAAAATAATATTTTGGTAGATAGTAAGGCAACCAAGTGGCTATCTTCAAACATTCGCGAATGAATGTTCTTTAGGGGGGAGACTGTGAAACCTCATGTTTCTTGTCTTCCATGTTATATATAGTGTGGCATGTTATATAACGCATATATGATTTTGTACAGAATCTAAGGATAACAAGTCTGCAAATAAGTGGTAATATCAAGGACTTAATGTTTTAAGTCAAAGGAATCTCCTAAATACATATAAGGGATTAAAGAAATAGCCTGAGTGGCACCTCACCCTTTTCGAAAGGTTTAAATTAAGTTTCACTTTTCAGATGGTACTAAGAGTGTATTGCTAATAATGGATTGTTAAGAGGTATTTTAATATCACAAAGGTCATATTTTATGTTTTGGAGTCAAGAAAGTTACGAGATAAAAGGTTGGTCAAAGTTACTGTAAGTTTCTTTAAGAAATCTTTCTTAAATTTGGGTCAAATGTCTCAGACAATATCTCCCAAAATATAAAGAGTTATAGGGTCCATGACCTATCAAATTGAAGGTCTATGAGTCTAGTTTGCAATGCATAAAAACTGTGTATCAATTTGTCTTCAATATAAAAATTTATAATAATTTTACCATGACTGCTCGAGCAAGAAATCGGGTCTTAGGCAGGGTCAGATCAAGCCCACCTATAGGTCAGATAATCCAACATTTTAAAGCTCAAAACATTCTATTTTCGTCCTAAAATAGTTAAGAAGCTCAAGAGAGAGCTCCCACAAGTTTCCTAAGTTATTTAGGTAAGTTATTTGTGTTTTTACTATTAAAATTCATCTCCGTGCCTAGAAATTTGTATCTTATGCTTTGCAAATATTTTTCCCTCCTATTAGCTACGTTTGGAGCTATTTTTGGATGGTAGAAAATTGGTGTTCTTTCAGGTTATTCTAGGTTTAAAGCTGGTTTATTCAAGTAATAATCTTAGGGCTCTTTTACAATCATTTTTACGAAGTTCTACGAATGTTTCCTCGCATGAATGCTATTTGACAAATCTGGCCATTAATGCTCAATTATGGACTATTTATAGGTATGTGTAAGCTATGTATATAGAGTTGTTGCGAAGCTTAGGATGTAAGAAACAACTTTTGAGAAGAAACTTTGGGCAATCAGACATTCATTGGAGAGGTATGTTAAGGTTAAGCTTCGTTCCTCCTTTTAACACGAAATCTGAGAAATTTCCAAAATGTCAAATGTGATATTTTACTATTCTATTTCTAGAAAGACCTTTTGTAAAATGCATTGGAATTTCAGTTGAATTATTTTCATGATGATATTAGGTTAGCATTCTATTCGTTCGCTTAAACTGGACTCTCAGTATCTATATACTAATTTATTGGTTTTCTGACTACCCATCCATATCTTTAAGGTATCGCTCTTCTTGGTGTGGTGTCATTAAAAATAAAAGCAGATCACGGGGAATGTATTATTCATAATCAGTCTTTTTTCCTTGCTAAAACTGTATTTGAAGAACTTAAAAAGTAACACGTTGATTTTCAACAATCTCCAGTATAATGTTCCTGTTTAAACCACTAAGTCACTTGATTCCTTTTAAATACTTTATTTTACTAATTGACGTGGAACCAAGTATAAGTATTATGTGAAGCACCTTTATGAACTTTTTCAAAATGAAGGCTTCATTCTAAATGTTGAGCTAAGTTCCCAAACTTATTCAAAATATATATAAGATCCCATGAGCCATGTGTATATGTTACGATTATGATTATAATACTATTAAGATAAGTGTACCAATGATTCAAGATTGGCTAAATTCTTGCTATGGCCCATTATGTGCATTCAATATTCATATCATACGTGGCATCTTATGTATGAACTTCGAGCTATAATCAGAGGTATGGGGCCTATTTATCCAAATGATTATATATATGTATGTTATACAGATGGCCACAGGTTGACAAATATGATATCGGTTAGCTACCAGAAAAGATCACCATTGCTAGCATTTGGTTGGGTATGTCATGCATTTGCATCTATATATATGTATTCAAATCATGCAACACTACGTCCAAACCATAATCAACATACCTACCTGCTTGAATAGCCATGAAACAAAGTTAAATGCAAGAACACACAAATCATTTAAAAGAAATCCGCATATAAAACACTTAGAAAACTTACATAATACAAAAAATACACCAATTATATACACATATAACACAACAAAATTTTTATTTTGTTTTGAAAAAAATCATAAATAAAATATTTTTTATCTGTTCCAGCCTTTTAAAAAGGCCACAAATAAAAACAAATAGAACAAAAATTGATATCTAACATAGAACAAAAATTTACAAACTTGAAGAATCCCATTTGCTACCATGTTGAATAAAACTAGAATTTTTTTTTTAATTCTATGCTATTTCACATATAACACTGCAAAATTTTTTTCTTTTCTTTTGAAAAAAATGTAAATAAAACAGTTTTTCATCAGTTTCAGCTTTAAAAAAAGGCCACAAATAAAAAATAGAACAAAATTGATATCTAACATAGGACAAAAATCACTTAAAAGAAATTCGCATACAAAACACAAAAAAAACTTACAAAATACAACAAATACATCAAATATATACACATATAATATTGCAAAATTTTCTTTTTATAAAAAAAAATCATAAGTAAACCATATTTTCATCACAAAAAAATAGAACAAAAATTGACGAACCTGAAGAATCTCATTTGCCACCATGTTGAATCACAACAAAGTCAAAAATCTGCTCAGAAATAGAAGATTTAAATTCAGTTCAAAAATGAAAGATTTTACCTTTATAAAAAAATAAAAAGTATGTAATTAATGTAGGTGCATTAACCAAAAATAAAAATATGTGTAATCAGTTGTAATCACTGATTACACATCAACCAAAAATAAAATTTTGTGATATAATTAATATGGTCATTTTATAGCTGCAATTATTTAGTTTAAGATTTGTTTATGTTTATTTTTATTTTGAATTTTTTAATTTACATATTTTTTTGTATTTTGTTAGTTTTGAAAAAGTAAATATTGTTATGACTTGAAAATTTGATTCTATTGTCATTATTAGTAATAATTTAATTCTATATTGTGATTTATTAAAATTACTCATAATAAAGAGATGGAGAAGAAGAAAAAAAAAAGAAGGAGAAGGAAGAAGAAGAGGAAGAAGTTTGATGACAGAAAAGCATTTTTCAAGTATGAGTTTCAGGTTGCAGTATATATGAGGTAACACTTGTCCTGTCTCCATTCCCATGCCATTCTCATTTCTCTCACATCTAATTCTGGTGAATTTCTGCACCATTTTTTTCCTGTTGGGAATATGACTTTGCCCCCTTTCACAAAGTGGGCCACACACAACTCAATTTAATAGTGTGCTAATAGAACATGGTTGAATTTATTAATTAATATAAAAATATATATTAATTGATCATAATTAATATAATGATAAAGATTGATTAAGAACATGTGTCATGTACTTATTGTGTTGATGAAAATATGATATTTGGATATCATTAATTTTCAGAGTGAGATATATAATTGAATTTTAGCTCTTACGTTCTATTTTTGAAGTATGATTTAGAAGAAAGTAATTACAATTTAACTTCTACACAATAATAATGTTAGTGAATTTTTACATACCAAAAAAATATTAAGTACAAACAATCATCTATAATAAGTCATGATGTTAATAATAATTAGATGGGAAACATGGCAAATTACATGTTACAACAAGTACTCCCTCTGATTCAATTTTATTTATTTTACTTTTCTTCTTAGTTTTTTTTGAAAAAAACAGAAGATGTTTTTTTTTTATATTTAGTAAGTTTTTAGTTTCAATATTTTTATTTACCTTCAAGACGCTAGCTCACTTATAAAAATACCTTATTTCTTTTGGTTGGCTTTTTATTGTCTGAATATTTAGAAACTAAGACCATTTCAATGTCCTTCACCAGACATAAACTAAATCGATAATTAAGATCAACATCAAATTAAACTTTCATTAAATATATATAAAATACAAGTAGTTATTATGACTTGGATTTCCAAGTTTCCGGAATATACTACCAATCAAACTTGAGTTTTTTTTTTTTATGGTTATTGTTAGGCATTGACTGTTATAGGTGCAGAATAGTGTCGGACTTCCCTAAAAAAACAGTGGCTTATGTATAGAGATTATTATTCACTGCGAAGAAAATTGACTATGGAAGAAATCCAATATAAAGTATTTAAAGACAAAATTAAATATTGGATTAGTGGAAAAAATCAATGTACTTCTGATGTTGAAACATATAATGCCATAAGAATGAAACAATGTTTTTGATATATTATACACCATTTTCATTTAAGATTCACAAAATTCAATAATCTTTTTTACTTCTTTAAAATCTGTACACAATGAGACCAAAGTCACATAAGATAGACGGGAGAGTATCATATATAATGTTTTGGCATTAACACTTCCTTCAATTTAAGTTATTTATTTGATTATAATCTTACATAGAATTTAAGAAAATAAAAGCATGGTTTTGATTTGATACAAAATTTGAGAAAGTGAATCATACTTTTGAATCTTATAGTCTTAAATAAAATATATGTAGAATGTGTCAAAATGTTTTCACTGAAAACATCCATATGATGTGAAAAGTTAAAACTAAAGAAATATCAAAATAGAGAGATGCACTCTTTTTTAAAATAAGATAAACAAAATTAAAATGGTGAGAATAATCAATAATTATACTTTCTATCAAGTGGTCCAATTAACATCATGTTAATTAATTACTACATACATACTCCCTAGCTAAAGCCCCAATAGACACCACTTTGTGACCTTATCCACTTGAATTTCTTTGTCTTTAATTACGCACATATTCTAAAAAGGCAAAAGGTAGAAGAAAGGCATGCAAATAAAGTAGATGATTGGGAAAGGATCAATCGTACTGCGCCTTGTTTGCTGCTGCTGTTGTAAAAATGAGGAAATATCAAAACCGTCAGAATTTGCCGGGTTCAGCTACTATGTCCCTAACTATAATACACCCCCTACCCCTATATACACCCCATCCCCACTACTCTTTCTTTCCCTCCTATAAAGTACGCAAGCCCTAACAAACAAATATCTTGTCAAGAAAAGAAAAAAATTCCAATTTTGTTTTGTCCATTAAAAGCCCAGAAAATGCAGGTGGTTAAGGAGTTGAGCATGAGGATCGCCGGAGAATCAAGGATGGAGTTGGTATACGAGAGGGTGCGGTTCTTGGTGTCGGGTAATGCGGTGGTGGTTTTCACAATGACCGGTTGTTGCATGTGTCATGTTGTGAAGCAGCTCCTCTTCGGACTCGGTGTGGGTCCCACTATTATCGAGCTCGACAGGGATGCCGCTGGGAAGGAAATTCATGCCTTGCTTTTTCAACTAGCAGGGGACGGCCAGCAGCAGCCTGTGCCGGCCGTCTTCGTTGGTGGGAAATTCTTGGGAGGAATTGAAACAGTTATGGCTTGTCATATAAATGGTACGCTTGTTCCTCTCCTCAAAGAAGCCGGGGCGCTCTGGCTCTGAACTTTAAATCTTGAATCTGCTACATATACTATTAGTAAAGGAAGATGAAAGAGGCAGATACTATACTGTCTAGTATCCCTCTTTTTGTTTTTCGTTTTTCTTTTTCTTTGATGGAGGATGAAGGGGAAAAAGAAAAGAAAGTAGGGTTTGTTGTATTTTATAATGACTTACTCTATATATTATCTTGGATTTCAATGAATTTAGTATGCCTTTTCCTGATTATGTTTGTTTATTTTTCAATATTGGGAGTTATAGTATGTATGAGGTTTACTAGCTCTAGAGAGAAGGAAGATAAAAGGGACTTCTCCTTTTCACGTAGCTGTCGCCTGTCGGAAAGAAAGGATACAGAAACTTTATGGAAACTAACTATGCATATTTTCTTGGAATTTGAGGGAATTTTCTATTCCTATAGCTAAATCATTAGCTTCTCTTTAGTTTGTTTGTCACTGTACAATTTTTGAAATTGCATGGTTTCCTATATCAAGTTTTTACCTTTTTATTTAGGGGATGAGAACATGAGCATGCCGAAGAAAGGATGAGACTATTCTTTTTACTGATCTATCCCCCCAAAAGGTCATATTTTTTGAAATTTAATTTTTATCTTTAATAAAATAATTCATAATTACATAAATAATCAACAGTGTTTTAGATTATAAATTTTGAAAGTATTTTGTTTTAACTTCATACATATATATATATATATATAAAGACGAAGGGAGCAATTATTTTAAATTGTTTGTCTTTTAATGTGGCCTTGACTTACAACTTGCCTTTCAATTTTAGACGTTCGTATGTAAACATTTAAACTTTTATTAATTTGAACAAATAAACATACATCTCACATGATATAATATGCATTAAACACAACATATAATACAATGTTGGATGCAAATTGCCTCGAAAACACCAAGTAGAACACGTGTATCAACTTGTTAAACTCTATACAAATTAGCATACCTACCTATGTACATCCAAAATTGAATAAAATACGAGCCAATTGAAATTAAATTAAAGAGTATATGCCTTTTAAATTTATCCTCTATTTACTTTAAGAGAAATTTATCCTCTATTTACTTTAATAGAAAATAAAAAGAAAGAAGAGAAAATTAATGTGGTACTTAACGTTTTACGTGATATCATGAAGGAAAGTAAGGGGACGTACGTCAATTCGTAAAGGAAAGAATGATGATATATTTCGCATTAATGATGATCATATGATATGAATGTTCGATGAAAGTAGTTGAGTTCATTGGACCCACCTTTGTATTTGATTTTGGATATTGGAAAAAAGAAGTGAAATGACTAAAAACAAAATATATTACACAAATCTTTGTCAAATGAATTTTAAATTAGGTCGGTTGAAATTAGAGCATGAAAGTATAATTATTTTATTTTCACTCGATCTACTTATTAGTTTCATTTATTTTAATTCGTTCAGTTTAATTTGTCTAAAAAAAAAAAAAAAAATCTTGTCAAAATAATTTTAAAAAATATTATTTTTTAAAAATAATTTATTATATTAAATAAATTATAAAAAAAACAAGCAAAGAAATAAAAACATAGGATCTATTTGCCTGTGAGAATTTTTTTCATTTTATTTTGAGTAGTATTTTGAGAGACTTTTTTTTTCGATGCCTTTCTCTTTTTACTAGATATATATAGTAAATTTACATAGTCTTTTGGCCTTTACAGATATATCCTAGCCATTATTTTTGACTTTTTTGGCTTTCTATTATTACATCTTATCTACTTA
>JBCEWC010016789.1:0-12887 GCA_038996855.1 Solanum aculeatissimum
GGGACACTTTCACATACATCCAATCACCAACATGAAATTCAAGATCCCTCTTCCTAACATCCGAATAAGACTTTTGGCGACTTTTAGCTATTTTCAACCTTTCCCTAATTAGCTTCAATTTTTCAATGGCATCAACAATCAAATCTGGGCCTAACAACGCCGCCTCACCTATTTCAAACCAACCATCTAGAGATCTATATCTCCTACCATACAAAGCTTCAAACGGAGCAATACCAATACTAGCATGAAAGCTATTATTGTAGGCAAATTCAATGAGAGGTAGATGATCATCCCAATTTCCGTTGAATTCCAACACACAAGCCCTTAACATGTCCTCCAAGGTTTGAATTGTCCTTTCGGCTTGTCCATCGGTTTTAGGATGGAATGTGGTGCTCAACTTGACTTTAGTACCAAGTCCCTTTTGAAAAGACTTCCAAAAATGAGAAGTAAATTGAGTACCATGATCCGATATGATAGACCTTGGTATACCATGAAATCTCACCAACTCTCTAATATACACCTTAGCATACTCCTCGATACTATAGGTAGTCTTAACCGATAAGACGTGAGCCAACTTAGTCATTCTATCAACCACAACCCATATAGAATTGAATTGTCTTCGAGTACGGGGTAACCCCACCACAAAGTCCATGTTCACATCTTCCCACTTCCAAGTAGGAATTTCAATATCTTATGTCAAATCGTCGGGCCTTTGATGTTCCATTTTTACTTGTTGGCAATTAGGACATTCCAACACGAAATTGGCTATGTCCTTCTTCATACCATGCCACTAATACAACTCTATCAAATCTCGGTGCATTTTGGTAGATCTTGGATGAATATAATATTGAGAATTTTGAGCCTCTTTTATGATAATCCTTTTTAAGTCATCAGCATTCGGAACACACAAATGGTCTTGGTACCGTAGCATACCATCTCCCCCTTGGGTATAAACCTCAATCTTTCCATTGACAACTAACTTCTTCAACTCTACCAAGGAAGGATATAAGTCTTGTTTCTTCTTAACATCAACCACTAAGGAAGACTCGGATCCAGCTTGAACAAGAATTCAACCATTTTTGGATTCGGCCAACCTCACACCCAACCTAGCCAAGCGGTGCACATCTTTCGCTATCTCCTTCTTCCCTTTTTCCACATGAGTCACACTTCCCATAGAGAGCCTTCTAAGTGCATCCACCACAACGTTAGCTTTTTCGGGGTAATAAAGGACACTCATATCATAGTCCTTGAGAAGTTCCAACCACCTCCTTTGCCTCAAATTAAGGTCTCTTTGGGTGAACACATATTGCAAACTCTTGTGATCGGTGAAGACATCCACATGTACCCCATACAAATAATGTCGCCAAATTTTCAAAGCAAATACCACCGCCGCAAACTCAAGATCATAGGTTGGATAATTTTGCTCATGCACCTTCAATTGCCAGGATGCATAGGCTATCACCTTATCATGTTGCCTAAGCACACAACCCAAACCAATACGTGATACATCACAATATACCATAAATCTGTCTAGCCCATTAGGCAAAGTCAAGATCGGAGCTGATGTAAGTTGGTCATTTAAAGTTTAAAAACTCTTCTCACATTCATTTGACCACATAAACTTGACCTTCTTTTGGTCAACTTAGTCAATGGAGATGATATAGAGGAAAACCCTTCAACAAACCTTCTATAATAACTGGCTAAACCAAGGAAGATTCGAATATCCAAAGGAGTCAACGGTCTAGGCCAATCCTTTACCACTTTGGTTTTCTTAGGATCAATCTTGATGCTATCACCGGACACCACTTGACCAAGGAAAGTAACTTCTCCCAACCAAAACCATACTTGCTAAACTTGGCATACTATTGCTTCTCTCTCAAAGTTTGAATAACCAATCTCAAATGATCCATATGCTCTTACTCACTACGAGAGTAGATCAAAATGTCATCAATGAAGACTGCCACAAAATTATCAAGGAATGGTTTAAACACCTGATTCATAAGATCTATAAATACCGCCGGAGCATTAGTCAACCCAAACGACATCACCATAAATTCAAAATGACCGTAACGAGTCCAAAAAGCCATCTTGAGAATATCACACTCCCTTACCTTCAATTGGTGATAACCCGAACGAAGATCTATTTTGGAAAAGTGAGTAGCTCCTTGAAGTTGGTCAAATAAATCATTAATACTAGGCAACAGGTACCTATTATTAATGGTCACCTTGTTGAATTGCCAATAATCAATACACATTCGGAGAGACCCATCCTTCTTTCTCACAAATAACACGGGAGCACTCAAGGTGAGATACTCGACCTAATATAACACTTTTCTAGCAAATATTTCAATTGATCTTTCAATTCCTTCAATTCCGCCGGGGCCATATGATAAGGAGGAATAGGGATAGGTTGAGTATCCGGAAGGAGATCTATGCCAAAATCTTTTTCTCTATCGGGAGGAATACTGGACAAGTCCTCGGGAAACACATAAGAAAACTCATTAACCACCAAAATCGATTTAAGCTTAGGTGACTCACCCTCCATATCTTTAACCCGCACAATATGATAAAGACACCCTTTACAAATCATATTCCGGGCTTTGAAGTAGGAAATAAACTTACCCTTAACCATGGAATCACTACCCTTCCATTCCAACATGGGTTCATTAGGAACTTGGAATCTAACTTGCCTAGTCCTACAATCAACCGAGGCATACGATGCATAAAACCAATCCATCCCAAGGATAACATCAAAATCATACATCTCAAGTTTTACAAGGTCACCCGGAAGCACTTTATGCAACACAGAGACAGAAAACCCCAATACACTTTCTGGGTAATAATAGACTCAGCCACGGGAGTATACACCGAATGAGGTTCCCTTAGAGTTTTGAGACTCAAACTAAATTTAACAGCCAATAGAGGAGTCACAAAAGATAAATTTGCACCTGAATCAAGTAAAGCATAAGCATCAAAATCAAAGATTTTCAACATACCAGTCATGACGTCCAGAGCTTTCTCCGCCTCTTGACGGGCATGAAGAGCATGGAACCGGTTATTTCTAGGAGCACCACCAACCAGAGCTTTTGGTTTCCCTTGATCACCGGGAGCCGCTTGATCCTTTTTCACATTATTTGGGCAATTAGAGATTTTGTGGTCCTAACTACCACACCCATAGCAAGCACCCATAGCTCTCCTACATTCACCCATGTGATTACCACCACAATGGCCACAACAAGGATTTTGGGGACCACTCCCAACTTGTGCCTTAGAGGGAGGCACCCTTGGATTAACAATTCTCATGTTTGAACCTTGGCCTTGTTGAAATCGGCCAAAGCCACTACCTCCTTTGGAGTTGGAGAACCCACCATCAAGATGGGCCCTCTTAGCCTCATGCACTCTCCTTTCCTTGAGTTTCTCTCCCTTAATTTTCTCGGCATAAGTCATGAGCCTTGAGATGTCCATCTTCCGAATAAGTATAGATGTATGACACTCCTTAATAACCAAATCAGAGACACCAGAGATGAACTTGTGCATTCTTGCACGGGGGTCGGATACAAGCATCGGAGCATACTTGGAGAGCTTAGTGAATTTGAGAGCTTAATCCCTCACAGTCATTCCACTTTGTCGGAGATTGATGAACTCGGTCATTTTGGCCTCTCTAAGCTCAAGAGGAAAGAACCGGTCAAGGAAGGCCATTTTGAACTCTTCCCACCTAACCTTGACATCTGCAACTCATTCAACCAATCATTGGTTATACTACACTTGGGCCACATCCTTCAATTGATATGCGGCCAACTTGGCTTTCTCTTACGAACTCACCTCCATTATGGTAAAAACCTTAGTGAGTTCATCAATAAACTCTTGAGCATCTTCATCCACTTTCGAACCATAAAACTCCGGAGGGTTCATCCGGGTGAAGTCCTTCACCATAGAAGCCGAAGTACCAACATTCACAAGATTAGCTAGCCGGTCTTGGTTGGCTACAGCTTGGGCCAACATGAATACCACATTCCTAAACTCGGCATGAGAAACCTGTTCCTCTACCGGTGTTCGAGGGGTTTCTTCCTCAAATTCTGGAGCTTGACGGGGGAAGGGAGCTCTTCTAAGAGGCATGTTTTGTAAGAATGACAAGAACCAAGAGTTTAGGGAATCTCATAAATAGTACAAGGAACAACACAAGAGACAATGAAGTGACAAGTTCCTAAAACGTCGTCATAGCCTCTTACTCATAGGTATGTCGCACATCACATCCATGAATAAGACTCTAAGTGCTACGGCATGTTGGACTCCGAGGATCATTTCTTATCTCATGTTCGAGGAAGAATATTATTTTTAGTAGTGGATGATGTAACGACCTCGAAGGTCACTTTTGGTATTTTTGACTTAATTACCATTTTGTCCTTCTCAAAAGTTGCCTTGGATCATCTTTGGATAAGTCTAAAAATCAAATTTTGAAAATCTTGTAAAAAGTTGGAGTTTTGCAAAAGAAAGAGTTTTAGAAGACTTAAAGTTGGAAATTTTGAGTTTTAAGGTTATTTTAAGTTTCGAGTGTCAAAATTTGATTCTGTCAATTTCATTAGTTTCGAAATACCAAATGTCATCTGGGAAAACTTGCAGAACTGAATTTGAAGTTAAAACAAAAATTTTAGGTCCAAAGTCGGATTTCAGTTCATTTAAGATCATAAGTTTGACTTTGGTCAACATTCAGAGTTTTGGAGCTCGTATCAAAATTTCGTCAATTCCAGTGGTTCCGGGTGATGAAACTTACTCTAAAAATGCCTTCGTTGTAATTTTTAGAGCTTTTGAGAATAATTTGAGTTTTTGAGTCTGAAACTAGTTTATTTGAGTTGCATTGGTAACAGTGTCGCAGAGACCCCAAAAATCAAATTTTGATTTTTTCATTGAGTCTGGATCGCCGTTTCTTAATTGGATACATATTGGTTTGTAAAATTCTAATTTTGGATGCGTTTCGAGTGCTACTTTCAAGTTTTTGTATGTTTGTTGATTTTATTGGTGCATAGTATCTCGTGCAACAACTATTCTCCGGGTTCGCGAACCTAGTTCTCCATTAGGCTCTACGTTTGCGGACCTGGTCTCTATGTTCGCAGAGAGTTGGGTTTGGTTAGGCTCCACGTTCGCAGAGAGTTGGGCTTGGTTAGGCTCCGCATTTACAGACCTGGTCCCTGCATTCGCGGAGAGCAGTTTGCTAGGTAGTTTTAAAAATCAGAGGGACACCATTTTTACTCCATTTTCAAACTTTCAAGCTTTATGAGGAGTCTTTGAAGAAAGGTTTTCAAAGATCATTGATAGATAAGTGTTTTTAACATTATATTAAACATGTTTCTTAAGTTTTATCTTGATTTTGTCCTAAATTTCATGATTTAAATATCCAAAATTTGGGGACTTTTGGGGTTTGATTTTGAAACTTTAAATGAGGATTTCTCAACCGTTTTAAACAATATGCCATGCCATGATGCATGAAATTCAACCTAAGATCATATGATATCGGGGATGTGGTCTCAACCGACACCAGAAGAGATTCGAGTGAGCTACTACTTGGATCCGGACTACTTGCCAGGTAGGTCCCTAATCACCATTCAACAAGGGGAAACAAACAAGTCATCCCATCTAGGGAGGAATCCCATGTTGGCACATGGTTTGAAGGAAAGGAGTATGGACCCTTGGAGATAGTCCACCCAGACTCATATCCCTCGGTACTAAGCCTCATTCCACGGGAATACATATATATAACCATACAAGCTTTTCAAAACGGAGAGTTGACATTCTTTTTAAAACTATGCACCATTTGACAAAACCCAATCATGATCAAATCCATATCCATACTTAGGCCAAAGCCAACAAGAATTTCAAAAACCATTCCATATCAATGCAATAAGAGTAGATCATCTACATAGCTTATCATATCAAGCCTCCATAACATATCAAAGTAGTGCAAGCACCCATAATGCTCAAAGAGCCATAAAAAGAGACTATGTGATCACAAGCCTTAACATATCATATCATAACAAGAGTTTCATCATAACCATTTTTCAATGCATATGCCATGAATGAGAGATCAAGGGCATGGATAACGGAGGAATCAAACTTTAAACCATAATTCAATAGATAGCTCAACATAATTCCTAATAAAATCCCAATTTAAAACATAATGCAAATTACCCATGCATATTAAGCCATTAATGGGACATGTACAATGATCCTTTAAGAATTTCAATGCCTTTCATAAAAGTCAAAATCAAATCATCGTTTAATCACCTAATTTCTACATCCCACAACTCAATGCAATGAAATACTTCAAGAATTAAAGAACCCATAATCAAAGAAAGCTAAAATTCATAAATTAAAGAGTAGGGTTCTTGGGTCTTCATGGATGAAAGGTATTCCATGAATCAAACCCACATACCTTGATTTTAATCAAGAGAATTGAATGGAATTGCAAGAAAAGTGACTTTCCCCATATTTCTTCAAGATTTCATCAATGGAGGTCAAGAGAATTGTGAGAATTTTGGAGAGACTTTAGGAGTTTTTGAATGGATGAAAAGGTTTTAAGGTCTAATTTAGGGGAGTTAGGGGACCTTAGAAATCCTAAGGATCTAATTAAATTATGAATTAATCATTAATAAAAAGACTAAATCACTGAAGACAGCGTCACACGGAAGGCACACAATGCCCGTTTACATGCCCACGGGTTGTGTACCTGCCCGTGAGGCTACACTTGGCTTTGACTTCGACTTGAATTCTCGGGGGACTTTATGGATCACTTTACGTGGGGCCTCACCGATAGTGTAGCTGAACACGGACCATGTTATGGTCTGTGGAACATAACTTGGTCCGGAGTCCAGCCCCGAACCCTGGCCAGCATTCTGCCTCACTTCACGGGCCCCCTCATGAGCCGTGAAGGGTCACACGGACCGTGAGGTGGTCCGTGGGATCATACTTTGTCAAATGGCTTGGCCCCAACCCCTAGGAGCCCACTAGACCAACCTACGAGCACCCACACGGACCGTGGACCACCAAACGGTCCGTGGTCCAGTCCTTAGCCTAATTCCAGAACCTTGTTCCCAACGTCCTTTCAATTAAGGGAAGTCTCACTGACTTTGGCATAACATTCCTATAAAAATTCCAAATTTAGTGAAACTAGTTGCATTGAAAAGATAACGCAAAGAGCTTCGATTTGATATATAGCAGATCACACAGTTCAACCCATACCAAAAGTTATGATATTTCAAATTTCACTGCTCAACCGACCTTACAATCTCCCCAAATGATCTGTTTTGAGTCCAACCACTTAAATACAACCCATGGCTACCAAAATTCAATCACGACTAGTTTAACACTAACCTTTACCAACTATCATGAAGTTTGAAATTTTTTGAATCGTTACAATAGTATTATCGTAAGCTTGATCATGATATGTTGCATAGAAGAATTGTTCATAAAGTAGCTTATTGACTATCAATTAATTGTGTATTTGAGATCTTATGAGTCATTCGTTATGGATAGATGGATGGTACTTATATTATGATATGATTGATATATTGGCACTTTGGTGATATTGAGACACTTGAGAATTTATTGGTTTCTATGTTGAGATACATGATATATATATATATATGGACATCTTGCATGTTTCATCTTCTTGAACATGATTATTTTTCATTATTACACGTTGCTTGATGATCCATTGGTGATGAAAATCCAAAAGGAAATGGTTCCGACTAGAAAAAGAAAGAAAAGAGATGAAATACCGAAGGAAAATGGTTCTGGTCAGGTGACATGAGCCGAAGAAATTATCGACTATGATCACAGATACACGGTCCATGTGCGACCCCAATGGGTTCTGACTAAGTCAAACAACCATATATGATTAGCGGATGTGTATTCTAGGACATACACGCATCACGATTGATTGACATTGCATTGGACTATATCCATCTTATGGCATTCATTCCATCTCATATCAATATCTAATTTATATAGTTTTATATCATTTATGAGGTTGTATACTTACTATATCCTTGATCTTGATCTTTATGTTGGGTCTATCTATATATTTTTGTATTGAGATACTATTCTAGATGATGAGTATATCTATATTACTGTGATCTGTATACTATATTCTGCTGTGACTTTTCTGAGTGTAGGTTTGTAGTTCGGCGGATTGTTGTTGGGATTTGAGGAGTTACTTGTGTTCTTCCTTTCTTTTCTTTATGTTAGTTCTATTTCACTGAGTATCCTGTTGTTTGGTGCTCACCCCTTGCTACATTTTTGCAGGTTGCGAGCCCGGTCCATCTTGCTAGATTTCTCTCAATTTGGATTTGAGCTTCTGGATTTCTTTTGAGGTAGTTGCCTATCTCTTCAGCAGGCCTTCGAGGATCCCATCCTATGTTTTGTTCTATTTGAGTACTAGACATTTATGACTTGTATTTCTTTTGAGTGTTCTACTTTTAGAGGCTTGTACAAGTGACACCAGTTCTTGAGATAGTTTTATTGTGCTTTCTTCTACTTATTTTTATAATTAGATTGTTATCTTCTGCTTTTGTGATTATTGATAAGTTGTTGGGTTTTGGGCTGACTAACTTTGGTACGATAGGTGAGTGCCATCACACCAGGATTTCGGGTCTTGACATTAGGAGTTTTGCCACAGTCAGAAATCCTTATTTTATCACTTCTTTTCACGTATTTTACAAGTCAATATTATAAATATAATTAAATAATAATCTAAAGAAAATTGGAGAAAAGATGATTTTATCTATAGTATAGTGTTTTAATGAAGCACAACAAGTTCAATCAATATTTTTAAAGGTGTTCACGCTTTTAATATAATATAGATAAAATTTTGGATATTTTGCATCTAATCTTGAAAATTAATAATTTGATATTATTGTTTGTGTATTTTTTTAATTTCATATTTGAATATATTGTATTTATTTGGAGATCCGTCAAAAAGGAAAAACTCAAGTAACAAGGTGATTGATTGATTTTTTGAGGTAAGTGAACCTCTTAACTCTTTGTTAAGTGTATTGAATCTTGTATACCATTATATGCTTAGCAATAATGAAAGGTGGTGAAGGATTTTGTGTATTTATTGTGTGGTGGTTTGGAGTAAAACAAGAATCTTGTTGCGTGATATTAACTATACCTGGAATGCTTGGTTCATTACCTTATTTCAGTTGATGAAATGCCTTGATTTAACTTGTGATTTGTGGCTAGGTTTTAATTTTATCTGTACATTGAGGAATTATACATGCATATCTCCATTAATATTGAGGTATTGTATTGACGGTCACTACGTGATATTGAGGAAAAAAATTAGGAAATCAAGAAGGGTTCTATAATCTCAAGGGATGTATCACACACTGCGATGAACATTATATTTCTTTGAGGGACGTGTTGCACATCATAACAAATTTCATTATCGAGGATCGAATCACACATTGTGATGGATACATGGATAAATATATCCTCTATGATTCTCGAACTGAGATTCTGCATCTATGTATCATTAGGACAGACATACATCACTCTATATGACATTGCATTACCTTGCATTGTATTTCATCCTTGTGCTATGTTATTCATGTGTGATGATGTGATCCTTTGATCATTGAATTTGAAATATATTGATGTTCCATATGTATAAATGTGTTGGATGTATGTTATGATATCCTATAAATGTTTTGTTGTTATATAGTGAGGATTATTTAGGTTGGGCTGATTCTTTCCTCATAAGTTGTAGTTGTGGAGGATTGAATGGTGTCCTGTGGAGTACTAGTGTTCTGTATTACTTAACTTAGACTTAGAAAGGGTTGGTTAGTGAATATCATTGTTATTGGGTACTCACTCCCTTGCTTTCTATACCTGCGAGGTTATAAGCTCAGATTATCATGATTTTACTTTCGTTTCTTCCACATCCGAGTTTATCATTTGGCGTCATCATGGAAACTATTAAGTCATTATAGTGGACACCTCATGCTATAATTATGATTTTGTTCAATTCCAGTTCCAAAATCATTCTAAATTATATTTCTTTGCATTCTAATGTAATATAATATAGTGTCACAGACTTAGAACTCTTGCTAATACTTCTGTGCGGTTCTTGTCAATTTGCTCATGACTCTTTCACGATCATGCAAATACAAGTAAGCCTTCTAAACTTCATCTCTAGGAGAACACTAGATTAAGAAGACTAGAGAGCTTTGTAAGAAAGAAGACTTGTATCGCTTGGAAGAATGCTTATAATTTCTGGATGGTTTGCAAATGGAATGACCCTCTCTATTTATACTACCTCCTATGGGTCAAAGTGTAATTATTATTTACATACAAGTCCCTCACTATTTATACTTTAGTCCGTATTCTAGAATTCTTCACACAAGTCTAACGTGGTGGTTTAGATAACTCTTCCAGTGTTCAACAATACTAATAGGTCTAGGCCTACTCAGACAGGTCATGGTAGTTCTCTTAGTTTGGTCAAATGTGGTGGTTCCTCATCACAGTCATCTCAAGGATGGGATTCTAGAGCTTGTTATGTTTGTAATGAGGTTGGGCACTTCTCCAACCATTGTCCATAGCATGTTTTTACCACTCAAGCTTCTGGGTCCCAGCCAACCCGTCCATCCCCAACACCAGCAGTTAGAGACATCTCTTAAGGTATGAGTGGAGGAACTAGAGGAGGATGTGGCACTGTTAGAGGTAGAGCTCGTGGAGTCCCACAGGCTAGTGGTGGTCGTAGGGTTTGCTATGCTATTCCAGATAGAGCTGAGGTAGAGGCTTCTAATACAATTATCACAAGTATGGTTCCAGTATGCCACCATTCAACTTTGGTTTTATTTGATGTAGATTCTACTCATTCTTATGTGTCAGCTTATTTTTCTTCAGATATTGATATTTTGTGTGAGCTATCTCCCTAGCCTATATGTGTTTCCACCCTGGTAGGTGAATCTTTAGTGGTGAATCGGGTGTCCCGGGGGTATATTGTGACTTTTATGGGAAGACATACTATTGATAACTTGATATTTTTGGATATGGTGGACTTTGATATGATATTGGGTATAGATTGGTTATCGCCTCATTATGTTATTCTTGATTGCCATGCAAAGACAATAACTTTATCTTGTCCACAACTACCTCAGTTAGTCTGTACCGGAGCACCTAGCTCCTATCCTAAGGGAGTTATTTCTTATATGCATGCTTACTAGATGATGGAGAAGGGATGCTTAGCTTATTTAGCTTATGTTTAGGTTGTCGCTCAGGAGTTTCCATCTTTGGAGGACACAAGGGTTGCTAGAGAGTTTATGGATGTCTTCCCTACTAATTTTCCAGGTATTCCTCCTGATCATGATATAAACTTTTCTATTGATATGGGACCGGGCACCAAGCCCATATCTATTCCTCCTTATCAAATGGCTCCGATTGGATTAAAGGATTTGAAGGAGCAATTGGTAGATTTGCAGAAAAAGGGATTTATTCATCCGAGTGTGTCTCCTTAGGGTGCTCTTATATTATTGCTGAAAAAGAAAGATGGTACTATCCGCATGTGTATTAACTATCACCAACTTAACAAATTGACCATCAAAAATAAATATCCCTTCCCTCGCATTGATGATCTTTTTTACCAGCTATAGGGTACCTCAGTATTCTCCAAGATTGATTTAAGATCTGAATATTATCAGTTTTGAGTTCAGGAGTCTAATATCCCAAAGACAACTTTTAAGACCTGTTATGGGCATTATGAGTTCATGGTTATGTCCTTTGGGTTGATTAATGCCCCTTCTACTTTTATGAAGTTGATGAAGCGAGTGTTCAAGCCCTATTTGGACATCTTTGTGATTGTGTTCATAGATGATATCGAGGTTTATTCTAATAGTGAGGCCAATCATGTTCAGTACTTGAGGACCGTACTTCAGAGTTTCAAGGATGATAAGTTGTATGCAAAGTTCTCTAAGTATGAGTTTTGGGTTAATTCAGTTGCATTCGTTGGCCATTTGTATCAAAAGAGGGTATTATGGTTGATCCAGCCAAAGTGGTAGCTGTGCGTGAGTGGGTTAGTCCTACTTTTATTATCGAGATTTAAAGTTTCATTGGTTTGATGGGGTATTATCGATGATTTGTGTAACAACCCGGAATTTTTAGAACCTTGTAATGTTGATTGAAATCTGATTTGAACTTATTTTGGTTGGTTAATGATCTTCATTAATCTCCCTTGAATGGTCGTATTCAAAGAAATCACATTAGTTGAGTTTTTCTTGACGTCTTGTGGAAGTACTGACTTTACATGATCATAACTCTTAGCACAAGTAGAACTGGGAGGGCCATGACCTATCCAATTAAAGATCTTTGAGTTCTCTTTTCAACTCACTTAGTTTCACTTGAAGATGAAGACGTTATTGCTATTTTTGTGGGACTGCTTGCACAGGGATCTTTTCTGGAAATTGGAATCTCATTTGGACCATTGGAAGGATCAACTTTATCTGGTAATATCTCTTAGCACAGAATGAACTGCTTGACCTATTATATATCAAATTGAATCTCTTTGAATTAGCTTTCCAACAAAACTAGTTTCACTCGATTCTGAGTTTGGAGTAAAACGTTATGCTCATTTTCATATGGAATGCTTGGACCATCCGTGAGAGCTTCGGGTTAAGATTTTAAACCCGCGTTGTATTGCGGTATTTTTGATAATTTATCCATTCCCAAGGGCTTTTATGACCTTTAAACCTATACTAAGCCCCAAATAAGATTTTATTCATTCATCTTCATTTGATTTAATTAAAATGAAGTATGGACTGTACTTATTATATGATTTTAAGATAATTTAAATTCAATTATCATGGTTTGCATTGAAATTATGAAGATTTGAATAT
>JBCEWC010016790.1:0-12886 GCA_038996855.1 Solanum aculeatissimum
TTTGGTCCTGTGGTAACATGTCATGTGAAAAGTTAAATTTTAAAAGTTATCAAAAAAAGAAAAGAGAAAGAAAAAGATATGACCTCTTGTTTGAACCGTGACATTGCATGTCGGACGTTGCAAGTTCAAATCCCAGTGACAACATTTTTATTTTTCTCTATTTTTACGTACCAACAACAGTGGGGCTCACCTACAACAGACATAGAGGAAGTCCTGAGAGATGACGAAACCAATGATATGGCTTCGCATCGTCAGATTAGTACAAACTCAGCGACCAAACCAATCATATATATGTGTGGTCAAATTTATATCAAACCTCGATACTGCATGACGGACGTCACATGTTCGAATCTCGATACCAACATTTGCATTTTCCTTTATTTTTACATACCAACAACAGTGAGACCTACTTATAACAATTAATTATTTAACCAAAAACTCAATTGATCTCCAGATTTTATATGTGAAACATACATAAGAACCAAATAAATAACGTGTATTACTTAAGATAAATATAAAATATACTATAGGTCGCAATAATTTATAACTTAGATTTTTTAATATATTTTTTAAAAATATATATAGAGAATCTATCAGTGTCGCATAAATCAAGATAAAAAAATAGCGAGGAGAGGAGATTGGAGCGTGACACTGCATGCTGAGTGTGACTTTATTATCAAACCAACAAAAACCTGTCACGTAGAACTCCAACCAACAAAAGTTTGTCATGTGGAACTTCATTCACAAATTTAGTGGGCCCCTTACTTCTCCCTGGTTAAATATTTTACACTTTTTCTACTAAAAGATAACTCCTTCACTGCTACGTAGATCGTCGTCCAACACAAACCTACCACGTGGAACTTCATTTGCAAATTTTTGTTGGCTCCTTAGTTCTTTCTATTTAAATGTTTTACACTTGTATTACTAAAAGATCATTCCTCCCGAGCCAAGACAAAACTTTTTACAACCACACATATAAAATAAATCAAAATTTTAATACTACTATTATTAAATAATAATTTTAAATATTAGTATGAATTTTCTTTTCTTTTCTTCATTTGCATAGGTATGACTTCTCAAACGCAAAACTTTTTATAACCATACATATAAAATATAGTCAAATTTTAATACTATCATAAACCAATAATTTTAAATATTAGTAAAAAAAAATTTCAATCCTGACCAATCACAATCTTCCAAAGCAGGTCGTTCTTCATCGTCCTGCCTGCTTGAACTGCCTACTTCAGTTGCTTAGTTATATTTCTTTAACTAATTCTACTATAATTTTACAATATTATCCCCGATGAGACATTTTTTCAACGGTTTCAACTGTGATTTTATTATCTCATTTTTACAACTATTTTGATTGTGATTTTACTATCTCGCCCCAATCAATTATTTTAAGTCATGTAAAATGAAATATCATCTTCTATATATATAAGTGTGAGTCCTACTTTTCATTGTCCTGCCTGCTTCTGCCACAACCTTCCAAAGCAGGTAGCTCTCCGTCGTCCTACCTACTTGAGCTACCTGTTTCAGCTGCTTAATTATATTTCTTCAACTGATTCAACTAATTTTACAATATTACCCCTGATGAGACTTTTTTTCAATTGTTTCAACTGTGATTTTACTATCTCATTTTTGCAACTATTTTGATTGTGATTTTACAATCGCGCCCCGATCAATTATTTTAAGTCATGTAAAATGAGATATCATATTTTAAATTCAAATTTAGTTATACGAATAAGAATGTAAAAATAATCAATAAGTGTGAGCCTAACCAACTACAACCTTCCAAAGCAGACAACTTTTCGCCGTCCTTTGTGCTTGAGTTGCCTATCCTGCCTGCTCCTGCTCCTGACCAACCACAACCTTTCAAAGCAGATAACTCTTCGTCGTCCTTTGTAATTGAGTTGCCTATCCTTCCTGCTCCTGCTCCTGACCAACTACAACCTTCCAAAGCAGGCAACTCTCCGTCGTCCTGCCTGCTTGAGCTGCCTGCTTCAGCTACTTAATTATATTTCTCTAACTTTTTTGACTGTAATTTTACAATATTACCCCTAATGAGACATTTTTCCAACTGTTTCAACCGTGGTTTTATTATCTTGCTCCGATTAATTATTTATTTAAGTCGTGTAAAATGAGATATCATATTTTAAATTCAAATTTAGTTATACTAAAAAGAATGTAAAAATAATCAATAAGTGTGAGCCTAACCAACTACAATCTTCCAAAGCAGGCAACTTTTCGTCGTCCGTCATGCTTGAGTTGTCTGCTCCTGCTCCTAATCAACCACAGTTTTCCAAAGCAGACAACTTTTTGTCGTTCTGCCTGCTTGAGCTGCCTCCACCCCCACCCCCACCCCATACTAAGGATAAATAAATTAAAATGAATGAAATGTCATATTTTAAATTCAAATTTAGTTATACGAATAAAAGTGTAAAAATAATCAAATATATTTAGTGAACCCGGGCATCGCCCGGGCAGGCTTTTATATAATAAATATAAATATAAATAAGTGTCAGTCGTCCTTTTGGTTGTCCTGCCTGCTTTAGCTACCTGCTTCTGCTCCTGATCAATCACAACCTTCCAAAGCAGGCAACTCTTTGCCTGTTTGAGCTACCTGCTTCAACTGCTTAATTATATTTCTTTAACTGATTTTACTATAATTTTACAATATTATCCCTAATGAGATATTTTTTCAGCTGTTTCAACTATGATTTTACTATCTCATTTTTGTAACTGTTTCGACTGTAATTTTACTATCTAACCTCGATTAATTATTTTAAGTCATGTAAAATGAGATATCATATTTAAAATTCAAATTTAGTTATACAAATAAGAATGCCAACCATCAAACCAATAAAATGTTGTCATGTGGCCCCCCTTAAACCAAGCTCCACATGTCACATTTTATAGTGCCAAACCTTAAAAAAATCACGTGGACCCCCCATTCAACCAAGCTCCGCATGGGTCCCCCGGCCTCATGATAACAGTTCTTACCTCTTCGATTATAATTTTACAATATTACCCTCGATTAGATATTTTTTGCAACTGTTTCAACTGTGATTTTACTATCTCGCCCCGATCAATTATTTTAAGTCATATAAAATGAGATATCATATTTCAAATTCAAATTTAGTTATACGAATAAGAATGTAAAAATCTTCTATCTATATAATCTTCTATCTATCTATTTATATATATATAAGTGTGAGTCCTACTTTTCGTTGTCTTGCCTGCTTCTGCTACAACCTTCTAAAGCAGGTAGCTCTCCGTCGTCTTACCTGCTTGTGCTGCCTCCTTTAGCTGCTTAATTATATTTTCTTCAACTGATTTGACTATAATTTTACAATATTACCTTTGATGAGACTTTTAACCACAACCTTCCAAAACAGAAAACTCTTTGTCGTCCTTTGTGCTTGAGTTGTCTGCTCCTGCTCCTAACCACAGTCTTCCAAAGCAGGCAACTCTTCGTCGTCCTGCCTGCTCCTGCTCCTGACCAACCACAACCTTCCAAAGCAGGCAACTCTTCGTCGTCCTGCCTGCTTGAGTTGCCTCCACTCCCCACCCACCTCCACCCCCACCCCATACCAAGGATAAACAAATTAAAATGAATGAAATATCATATTTTAAATTTAAATTTAATTATACGAATAAAAGTGTAAAAATAATCAAACAATATTTAGTGGGTCCGGGCATCGCCCGGACAGGCTTTACTAGTCTTTTACTATTACTGCCACTTTCTCTTTTTTAGTATTAGTATTTTTATTTACTTCCTCCATTTAATAATACAGAGATTAATAAGTAGTAATATAATAAATATAATATCTTAAAAACATAATTGAGAAATGATTATATATAATTAATGATAAGAATAAATTAAAAATTAAATATAAAATTATTCTTTAATTTCATAAAATAGATAAATATTATTGAACATTTTTTTTAATACAGTAAAATTAATGATAAGAATAAATTAAAAATTAACTATAAAATTATTCTTTAATTTCATTTAATGATAAGAATAAATTAAAAATTAACTATAAAATTATTCTTTAATTTCATAAAATAGATAAATATTATTCAACATTTTTTTAATACAGTGAAAAAGTAAAAAGATGGACCGGCGAAAAAGTACTTTTCTCATATTGCTACTTTTTAGTAGTGGTACTTTTAGTGCTTATTTTTTGTTTTGTTTCGAAAGTTTTTATATATTAAAAAAATAGAATAAAAGTATTATAAATAAAATAATTAGCAATTTAAATATTTATGTAAAAAATATTATAAATTGTAATAATTAACAGTTTAATCGAGACGGAGAAAGTAATATATATTATTTGAAATGATGTAAAAGGCATTATAAATCACAATAATAATCAATTTAAAATTTTAAACAACATATAAAAAATTTAATAGTTCTTCAAATTTTATCAGTATCACATAAACTGAAATCTGGAGAGTAACATACATTATTTGAAATTTATATAAACGATACTATAAAGTACAATAATTAATAAGTTAAAATATTTAAAAGACAACTAAAATTATGATTGACTCTCAAATTTTTTATATGTACAATATAAATTGGAATAAAATAAATTATTGTAAAATGACACAAAATATATTATAAGTTATACGAGCAATAATTAACAATTTAAAAGTTTTAAAAATATATTAAAAAAATTAAATTAATTTCACATAAATCAAGATAAAAAATAACATATTGGGCTTGTGCTAACATGACACTAATAACTACTACTTCCTCCGTTTACTTTTAGTTGTTAAAAATTTTCTAATTTAATTTTTCCTTATACTTGTCATTTTTGACAAATCAAGGTAGGATAATTTTTTTTCCTATTATACCCTTAATTTATTAATGAAAAATATAATAAGTAAATATATTTGAGAGTTGAGACTCGATCAATTAATAAAGATAAAATGATAAACTTACTGTATTAATAATTTTTTTTAATAAATATACTAAATCAAAATTTGAGAACTAAAAATGAACGGAGAAAATAATAATAATAGGAGTAATGAGGAAAACCGGTTTATCTCTCGATTCGGTAGTCCATCAACCGTCAATAAGTTGACTATAGATTTTTCAAAACTCAAAAGCATGGAAAATAAACAAATTAAGTCAATTTGACACTATTAAATTAACCAGGGTAAATCGTCGCATTATAGTTAACTAAATAATAACGATAATATATTCAGTAATCAATATAATTTTACTGGTGAGATTTATGAAGAAAATTAAAAATATACATAAATCTTATCTTAATCGTATATACATAGAGAAAAATTATTGCGATAGGTCGTAGGCTCAAGATAAACATATATAAAATATAAATACTAACAACACAAGAATAGTACAAATTCTTAAGCATAAGAAAATAACAAGTAGTAATGAACAATTATAAATAAAAAATACGGAACTTATAAAAAAGTTAAAAAAGACTGACAATATATAATACTAATACTATTAGTAAAGGAAAAGTATCAAGAAAGAATATCTATTATTGTCTTCTATCATAATTTTCGATATTTACATGATAATCATGTTCTTGGTAAGTTGAAATTTATAATGTCCTGCATATTTATCCTTCCCTACTTTGACCTATCTTTACCTTTCTTTGATTTTCCTTAGCGTCAGTTTCTCACACTTGCTCACTAATATATCCTTTTTGGCATGTTTGAATCATTTTAATGTCATCTCTCATATTTTGTTCACAATAAAAATTAGTTTCATCTTATTTTAAATATCTTCATTTCTAACCAATTGAATAGCGTGACTCTGACGAAGAGTATTACTCTCTCTATTTTTAAAAAAATGATTTTTTTTAGTTTGTTTAAAAAAAAATAATCGTTTTTAATCTGTTTACAAACATTACGTTCATATTATACATTTTTGTTGTGGAACTTTAGATTCAAAGCATTTGAGTCTAACTAATATGAGACTTTTTAAGTGTTATTACTAATGCCTATTGGACCATGAATTTGATTTTTTTTAGATGGTAAAATATTCACGTGTCGATCAAAAAATATTCTCTTATAATTTTTATTTTTTTAAAAATACATTATAGTTTCACCTAGCTAGTAGTACTCAACTAGGAGCAGAGCTACCCTTTGGTTGGGGGTTCATCCGAACCCTCTTCGACGATAAATTATACTATTTATATATAGTTAAAATAATCTTTTATATATATATAGTAGATGTCGAACCCCCTTGAACTAGTTCATATAATTATTTTTTCAGATTTTGAACCCCCTTAGTGATAATTCTAGCTTCGCCACTAACTTAAACACTTATAAAATTGACCATAATCATATGAAATGGAGTGGATACTTCCTTTCCTTCAGAGTCAACTAATTTGACAACCTCTTACGACCAAATTGAGGAAAATTATCACCTAAATTCAACAAAAAATATTTAAAATTTTGTTAAAGTGGAGATGCACTACGTATTAGTGTTAGAATTAGGTTGTTAAACAGATGCATCAGTTATTTTAATCATCTTGACTCAACAAATACTTTTGGTGAAATAACACTGATTGGAAAATTCTTGACTGTGCAATCGCAATTCCATTTTTTTCTGGTTGAATTTTCATTTGAAGTTTGATATCCGCATTGGAGTCCGATTAGCTTAGATTCATACACCAACAGGGTCACTTTCTAGGGATGGTGGCTCTCCCAACAAAGCTTTTTATATTAAGAAATTTAAACCCTAAATATATGATTAAAAATAAAGGGATCTCAACTATCCCACGACAATTTAGGTTGGTGTAATCATATGAAGTTATAACAAAATTTACAAATGTAACCTGACCTTTTTCCTTATTTAAATAGTTGTTGGGATATAACCTATTTAGGGGAGTTGTTTTTAGGCAACTATTTGATTGTTAGTTACCAATGCACAAAATTTGACTGGAGTTATTTGAGAATTTTATTATTAAAAAGTTACATCACTTTTCATGTTAATTAAAGTGTCTATTACACTGAGATTAGTCATAATAATTTGGGAAATTAGCACTTTAAATTCCTCAAATAACTCCAGTTATAGTAGTTTGGTCCCTCAATGTAACCTCTAAAGAATGGATACATTTTTAAAAAGAATTCTGGCCATTGGTTGTATAATCAAAATTAAATTTTAATATGCTGAAAATACAAAATATATTTATAATTATGGTGGAAAGAAAGGGAACTTAGGTATTAGATGAACATTCACAAATTAAAACAACATAAAAGACAAGGGAATGTTTGCAATAAATTTTAAAGTAATGAAAAATAAATTGTAATCATAAATAAAATATGATAACATAATTTTATTGATAAGTATGTGGGTACAAATTTGTTTATCCCTTGATTCTTCTCTCATAAGATTTCTCCGTGATTCGAGGACCGTTAGTGGCGTATTTCTCGAACATATGATGATTTTGACCTCCTTGAACATATTTTGATCTCTTGATAAATATCCCTAGAATTTATGGGATATATATTTGATATTTTAATCTCATTAGGAATACTCAAGGATTTGGGGGGACATTCAAGATTTTGATCTCTTTATGAATATCCCATGAATTTGTGAGATATTTGAGATACCTTTTAAAGGGAATATAATACTTTTTATATATAGAGTCCTACAAAATTTTGATTTCTACGGGAAATTAGAAGAAATAACTTCAGTAAATGTGAAGTTATAGTCTTATGTTTATGACTTTTTCTATTTCCAGTAAATAAATAGGAAGTGTTGATATGTATGCCACTTTTTTTTCTATCTAATTGCTATTACACGTGTTTCTATAATAGGTGTCTCTATGTATGTATTTTCTTCGTCTTAATTTATTTAAAAATAATTATTTCAAAATAATTATTATTTTAGATAATTAAGAGAGAATTAATTTTTTTTTCAACTTTGCCCTTAGTATTAATAACTCTAGAATTAAGAGACACAAGTAAATTATGTGGGGGTCCAAAGCAAGCAAATAATTAAGTCTCTAATTAAAAGATTTATCCTAAGATTGCCTAAGTAATAAAATAAGACAGATAAATTAGACAAGTAAATAATTTAAACTACTCCAAACAATAAATAAAAGAAGAAAAATTAAATTAAGCGAGATTTAATTCCACTCGAATCAGTTACTCGATTTTTTATTTCAGAAGACAAAATTAGATTTTTGTCGTTTTAGCTTCACATGGTTTGCTTAAGCAACCAAGATTTGTCCTATTAAGCGCAAGTTTAGTCATCATTTCCGAGGGTCCTATTTACCCCTACCCCTCCTAAGTTGATTTTTAATTTAACTTAAGATCGTACTAAAAAATGAAAAATTCTAATCGATTCCTAAAGTGCCTATTGTCCCTCCTAAGGTCCAAGAGACATTGGACTTCTAGTTTGGTGGTTCAAGACTAAATATGAATCTCGGGCTTTCTAGTTTGGACACGCATCACAACAAGACAAGAATGACGACAATTAGCAAATAAAGTTTCAAGTAGTCTCTCAAACAATTAACTTGCCGCAAAAATAAATTCGTTTTTATAAGAACTCCTTTAAAAACGAAAATTAAGATATGAAGAAATTTTCGTGACTTGAAAATTTTTGTTTTAGATTTGGTACTTAAAAATATAGTTAAGTATGTTGTTTGTCATGGACAACTCTATCAGAATAGAATGACCTGAGCATTCAACAAGAAAGTCAGACCGAGGTACTTCTCGCCCGGACAATTAGTCTTGAAGCGAATCTTCCCAAATCAAGATGAGGCCAACGGAAAGTTTGTATGTTGAATGCTGAGGTGACAAGAAAGTACCTCAGTCAAAGAAAGCCTACAATCATTTCTCAAATCAAATATTACTCAGGATTTCGTCTCAACAAACATATAGGCCAAGTTCTAGATCAACTATGCGATGCAATTGAATTTTGATCTAAACTTCACCACACAATGCACTTGAAACTATGATGTTGGTTTTATTCTTATTTTGAATGTGTGCGAGAGAATTTTCAAGCATCACAAAAATATAATGAGAGGTACTAAAAGGATCTATGGTTTACCATAAAATTGATTTTTTTTATTCGAATATTTCACGTGTTCCTAACTGTAATGGTCTCAATTGAGTTGAAGATATGATTTTTAAAAATATGTACACAAAACTATTTTGAAATTTTGAAGAAATGAATACCGAACCCAAGAAGGGTTGCCTACGTATCTCAAATATATGAGAATTAGGTACGCGTAGTTCGTGAGGATATAGTATAAAAATATACACAATTTATTTTGTTTTTTTCTCTTTTTTTTTCTAAAATTTGAAAAAGGAGCACCAAATCCGAAAAGGTTGCCTACGTATTTCAAAGGTATGAGAATCAGATACGCGTAGTTCGTGAAAATATAGTATAAAAAATATGCACAATTTGTTTGATTTTTTTTTTAAAATTGAAAAAGGAGCACCAAACCCAAGAGGGCTGCCTACGTATCTCAAAAATATGAGAATCAGGTACGCGTAGTTCGTGAAGATATAGTATAAAATCTGAATTTGAAAAATGGTACAATTTATTTATAAAAAAAAATCACAAAAAATGAAAAAGTAATCCATAGAATGAAAAGTAAATTATTTAGAAATAAAATTGAATATTCACACTTCCCCTTTTTTTTTTCTTGAGTCGAACTCGAGAAGGGCTACCTATGTATTACACCAAATAGTGAGAATCAAACTCGCGTAGTTCTGCCAGATATGGTATAAAATGCATATTTTGAAAAATTAAAGTATATTTTGAAAAAAGAATAATATGAATGAAAAAATAAAAATTAATGAGTATATTTGAGGACGAACTGTTCACATTAATAAAAAATATTGAACAAAAATTTCTTCTTTTTTTTTTTTGGTAAAGAATATAAAATAAACAAAGTGAAAAATATTTATTGAATATAACATCACATACAAAAAGTAGACTATATACAAAATTTTCAAAAATTCTTTTTTTTTTGAGATATTCTAAAAGAATTTGCCCCCATTTTTACTATGAGTATGAAAACTTGTGGGGAATATTACCAAGCCATTTGTGGAGCCTACGTATCCCGCTAAAATGAAAATCAGGTAAAAAGTAGTTCAAACAGATTATAGTATAAAAATATGTACACAATTTGAATTTTTTTTTTTAGTAAAAAAATATAAATAAACAAAGTGAAAGATATTTATTGAATGTAAAATCATATACAAGAATTAAACTATACACAAAACCTTTGTAATTTTTTTTTCTCTTTTTTTTTTGTTTTGAAATTTCTAAAAATAATTGTCCCCATTTTTATTGTGAAAGCTTACAGGGAGTATGACCGAACCATTGTGGCGCCTACGTATTCCGTTAAAATGGGAATCAGGTCAAACGTAGTTCAAAAAAATTATAGTATAAAAATATGTACACAAATTGAATTCTTTTTTTTTTTGGTAAAAAAATATAAAATAAATAAAGTGAAGAATATTTATTGAATGTAAAATCATATACAAGAATTAAACTATACACAAAATCTGTGTAAATTCTTTTTAATTTTTTTCTCTTTTTTCTTTTGAAAATTCTAAAACAAATTATCCCCATTTTTATTGTGAAAGCTTACAGAGAGTATGGCCGAGCCATTGTGTCGCTTACGTATCCCGTTAAAATGGGGATCAGGTCAAACGTAGTTCAAACAGATTATAGTATAAAAATATGTACACAATTTAAATTCTTTTTTTTTTGATAAAAAAATGTAAAATAAATAAAGTGAAAGATATTTATTAAATGTAAAATCATATACAAGAATTAAATTATACACAAAATCTGTGTAAATTCTTTTTTTCTCTCTCCTTTATTTAAAAAAAAATTCTAAAAATAATTGTCCCCGTTTTTATTGTGAAAGCTTACGGGGACTATGACCGAACCATTGTGGCACTTACGTATCCGGTAAAAATGAGAATCAGGTCAAACGTAGTTCAAACAGATTATTGTATAAAAATATGTACACAATTTTAAAAAAAAAATTGGTAAAAAAATATAAAATAAACAAAGTGAAAGATATTTATTGAATATAAAATCATATACAAGAATTAAACTATACACAAAACCTTTGTAATTTTTTTCTCTTTTTTTTTTTTGAAAATTCTAAAAAAAATTGTCCCCGTTTTTATTGTGAATGCTTACAGGGAGTATAATCGAGCCATTGTGGTGCCTATGTATCCTTTTAAAATGGGAATCAGGTCAAACGTAGTTTAAACAAATTATTAGCAAAATCACATTTCAAATAAAATATATGTATTTACGCAAAATCAAATAAACATGAATGGAACAAATTATGCAATATTTACATAAATAAATAATTTATAATACATCCTAATAAGCCTAATTATTAAATAATGTGTATGTCCTTTGTACATTCTATTGCCTCCCTAAAAATACATTATACAAATTATACGAATAAAATGAATTGGGATACAAAAGAAGGGAAAAGAGTATACAAATAAATAAATAAATAAAAGGTCTCACGCAGGGGCACAATTATATGTTTTTTATTTACAATAAAATTGTTTTAACAGTGGGTGACAATAGTAATGCATCAACAAATTAGTTATGACATAACAATTTAGGCAGACAAATATAAATGCAAAAGAGAGCATAAAAAACAAGACCTAATCGTGACTCTACAACTCTAAAATTTATCTCAAAACCCAATATAGCAGCGTTAGCACAACACCCAAACATCACAATACAACAAGTTCAGTTACGACAAAACAAACATGAACGCGAATGTTACCTTTTCGAGTGCAGGAACCGAGATGACAAGCTTAATCGAAGCAAAGCTTACACCACTGTGTGTTGAAACACCAATCCGAAATCATAAATTTTTGGTTTCAACGCCTTCGAGATCAACGACCTTTCTAGAAAATTAATTTTAGGAAGTGAAAATTGTAATAGGGTTTTCCAAATCAAGAACGCCTGAACTGGAAATTTAGTGAAGAATGGCTAAGAATTTCTAGAGTTTCTGGAGTGAAAAGTGGCTAATGAATTTTTAGAAATAAAACAGAGAGGAATGAGGGATTATATAAGGGCTAAGGGTTCGAGATTGGAGGGAGGGGGGAAACCAGGAATCTTTCAGGGATAGATTTGCAATTCAAAATCAAAAGTTGAGGATTTAGGGTCGTTCGATCGTGTCAAAGGGCCTAATGGTCGCAGTCTTACCTGCTTCGCTGAAGCCTTTGTTGAGGTGCTGAAGCTTTGCCATTTTCGACTGTGCTCTGCTCCGTCATTTGTGCTAGGGGGAAGATGATGTGAACAAGGAAAGAAAATAAAAGAGGGGCGCATGAGGGAGATTGGGGAATATGTATGTTGTTGATGTTGTGAAGGCTGAAAACATAGTGCGTCGGGTGTTAGATTGGGCCGGATTGGGTCAGTTTTTGGGCTAGGGTGGGAGTGCATATGGGAGTTGTTTGTGTATGTGTGTAAGTGTGAGTGTAAGCATGGATGAAAAGAAAGTGGATTGGGTTGGAGGGTAATATTTGGGATGGAGTGGGGAATTAATTAGTCTGGGTTGGGGTATGATGTGTAAATGCTGAAAGGAATTTTTACCAAACTACACCACTTATGTTTTTATAATCTCAAAAAATCCCACCCGTTTGAAAAAAATTACAGTTATCCCTTATTTTGGTTTTTCTCTGTTACAAATGTGATACATGTCTCTTCTTATTCCTTTCTATCTGACACGTCATCAATTTTATCAGTAGTATTTTTGGGAACCGTTCTTATGAGTTGTCAATCCTAGGGAATGACTACTCTTAATGGGAAAAAATTATTTTTCTGACCTTTCGTATGATAACTTCCTTTTCCTGGTCTTCTTCATCAGTTTTCTTCATTAATCAATTTTTA
>JBCEWC010016791.1:0-12886 GCA_038996855.1 Solanum aculeatissimum
ATCAACCTTAGTATCTGTGACCCTCTCGACCAACCACTGGTTATACCACACCTGGGCTACATCTTTCAATTGATAAGAAGACAACTCAGCCTTCTCCTCAGCACTGACACCTATAACTGTCAACACTTTCGTGAGCTCATCAATAAACTCCTGGGCATCCTCATCATCCTTCGAACCAAAGAACTCCAGAGGATTCATCCGGGTGAAGTCTCTCACCCTAAAAGCTGGAGTGCCACTATTTATGGGGTTAGCTGGCCAGGCTTGATTAGTCACCACCTGGGCCAGCATAGCATCCACGTTCTGGAACTCAGCATAAGTCACTTGCTCTTCCACAGGCTCACGAGGAGTTTGTTCCTCATAGACCGGAGCCTATCTGGGGAGGGGAACTTTTTGGGGAGGCATCTTCTGAAAGAGTGAACACCCCATTTCAAGAAACCTTACAAAACAATTCACAGCATGACATAAGGAACAATGAAGTGAGACAATTCCTAGAACGTCGTCATAGCCTCTCATTCATAGGTATGGCGCGCATCACACCCACGAATAAGACTCTAATCGATGTGGCATGTTGGACTCCGAGGATCATTACAAACCTAGGGCTTTGATACCATCTTTGTCAAGACCCGATGTTAGGGCCTGGATGTGACATGGAGAAGGAGAACCTGAGAGTTCTCGATCAAGCCATCATAGCATCATCACACACATCATTGGTTCGAAAGCGCGTAATAAAGCACATAACACATAATTCTAAAGGATTTCAGGGCTTTGGACTCAAGCTATAGGGATGTTGTCGGGAATGGGATGAGCGTGAATCACATAGCACATAGCAATTACGTTCTAAGGGGTAGGTAATTAAGACTCAAGTTATGGGGCCAAGACAGGATAGGAACTTTCCACATAAGCACATTCCCAACCAACACATCATGATAGCACAAGCGAAAGAATAATCGAAACATAAGTAACAATGGCAAAGCATAAAAGTCATAATATCTCAACAAGCACATAATACAGTATACATTAGAATCTGATACAAATATCCAACCATGCCTCTACAAGAGTACGACGGGGGCCTCGACATAACCCGGGCTCACCCTTAAATCACAAAGTAAATGAAATGAAACAAAACATAAGGTAGATGGAGATGGGTATTGCCCTTGGAGTGTAGGGCTCACCACAATCAACAAGTGCAAGGATCTCACTAGCCGTCCAACGGTGGATGAAGGTCACCTCCAGTCCCTACATGGTTATAACATGTAGATAAAGAGTATGGGTTAGCATATTAGATGTACTAACTATTCGGGCATGCAATATGTATGATCATGAGCCTACCAAACAAGCTAGATGGCAAGGGCACATATACATATAGATAGAATAAATATAAGCAAGGGAACAATATCGTAACAATATGCCATGAAATTTCATGATGCATGAATGCAAACCTACATATCATAGTGGGGATGTGACCTCATCCGACAACAAGAGAGACCAAGCGATCCACTACTTGGAATTGGACTACTTGCCAGGTAAGTCCCAAGCACCCTATCAATAGGGGTAATAAAGCAAGTCATCCCATCAAGGGAGAAATCCCATGTTGGCACATGGTTTGACGGAAAGGAGTATGGACCCTTGGAGATAGTCCACCCTGATTCCAATCCCTCGGTGCTAAGTCTCATCCCACGGGAATACATATACATATACATATACAAGCTTCAAAATGGAGATTTTAATATTTCAAGTCAAACAATGCAAGTTTGGTTACAAGCCTAAATCACATTTCCCAAAACCTTTCAAAAACCAAATCAAAACTTCCGAGAATTATTTCCATGGACCGATGCATAGGAGTAGCTCATTCTATCAAATTGGAGTGGTGTAAAACACCCAAAATGCTCATAGAGTCATATCAAGACAAGATATGATCACATTCTAGTCAATTCTCATGTCTTGCCAAAATCATATCAAGAGTTTCATTCATTAAGCCTTCCATGTATGTACATGACATGAATGAGGAAGTGAATACATGGGCAATAGAGAATAAAATCTTAATTTAACAATGCCATATGAAATTCAATTGAAAACCATAAGTAAATCCCAATTTAAATCATAATTTGAATTACCCATGCCTGAACAAGCTTCCAAGGGACCATGCATATTCAAATCTTCATAATTCCAATGTAAAACATGATAATTAAATTTAAATCAACTTGAAATCATCATTAAAGTACATCCCAAAACTCAATTGAATTAAATCAATCATAAATTAAAAGATCCATTTACAAGGAAAGCTAAAATTCATAAAAATGGAGAAAAGGATTTTGGGTCTTCATGGTTGAAGGAAGAACCATGAATCAATCTCACATACCTTGGTAATTCAAGAAGATCAAGAAGAGTTTGATGAAGAATCTAGTTTCTCCTAATTTTCTAAGCTTGGTCTTCAATGGAGGTTGAGAGAAAATTTAAAGAAGTTGAAACAATTGGAATGGAGTAGGGTTTAATCAGGGATTTTAGGAGGGTTTAAAAGGATCAAAATGGCCCTAGGATTAATTAAAATTACAATTAAATCATTAATAAAATAAAGAAGAAAAACTGGACACAGTCGCCGACGAAATACTACACGGACCGTATAGTGACTCACGGTCCATGGGACCTACCGTGAAGAAACATATGAAGCATCAAACGACGAAATCCTTGGGAAACTATCTGGACCACTACGTGGAAAGGCCTCACGAGCCGTGAAGCTTCACACGGACCATGAACTGGTCCGTGGAGTCTCATTTGGCTCCGGGCTTCGGCACAAATCTTGGAAACTCTCTGGACTACCACTCGGATGGGCTCACGAGCCATGAGGCTTCACACAGACCGTGAACTAGTTTGTGGAGCCTTACTTGGCTCAGAGTCTTGGTCCATGGCCTGGACTGCTCACTGGAACACTCCATGGACCGGGCTCACGGGTCGTGAGCCTCCACACGATCCGTGGACCCCTTCGTGGTCCCTTGCCTTAGCCAATACCTCTTTCCCTTTTCCAGAACATTTTCCCTGCACAAGCAGTTCCACTGCAAAAGCCCTAATTTCCACATTTGAACTCCAAATCAAGTGAAGCCAAGTGTGTGGCAAATATAACTCAAAGAGCTTCAATTTGATAGGTCGTGGCTCATACAGTTCATCCAATACCACGCGATATGGCCATTTAAAGTCAGCACATCCACACGACGTCAAGCAAAAATTTAACCAATACGAATTCCTCCAAGACGGTTATGCAAGAGAGACTCGGGAGACTCATAGACTAACCAAGACAAGCTCAAATCAGCCCTTAACCAAAAACACAAGATTCAAAAAATTTCGGGACATTACACCCACATACCTTAAACTTGGAGTTTCTTAAATAAAAGCTTAAGGAAGACTTAAGGCTTCACTTGGTTTTCATGAAATCCTAAGCAAGTTCTTGAAGTCTTGAGATTTGAATGAAGGAGTTGATGATGTTTTGGAGAAGATTTTGAGAGATTTTCATAAGTTTTAAGGCTAGAAAATGGCTGAGAATGTTGGACTCTTGTATATATAGGCATTAGGTTATTACCCAATTGCCCTCAAGGGAAATAGAAAATTAAGGAACTTTTTGACCTGAAGCGTGACAAGTCCACTACACAGACTTGTTACGTAGTAGTTCATTTTTGCACGAAGTTTAATTTCTCCCCTGTTTTGTCTTAGGAATGAGTTTAGGCCATTTTTTCACAAGTGGACGATAATTCCATGACGCGGACTGGTCGCACACTTTTTTGGATAAGCTCCGAATCACCCAAAAATAATTTTGCTATGGGTCATCTTAAAATTGAAGACCATCCCTTTCCTATACAATTTTACCCCTCAAAATAGAATATGAAGTTGGATTTATAAAATCATCCACGAATTTTAAGATATTTAACAAAATGCATCATAGGTTATATTCGAGCTACGTTGAGGGGTGTTATAATATCCCCCTTGGGAACATTCATCCTCGAATATGAATAGAGCTAACATGAATAGAGTGGAACAATATCTATCAACCCCTTACAAATGCAATAATACGAATAAAATATTGTTTTCATGCAACTTTTAAAGTCTCTAACATGGACATGATTTTTAAAAGCATGAGCAGTACATTTTCATAAATTTACATAGAACTTCAATCAACTTACTCCATGATCATACATGCATAATAGATAAAATGTCAAGACTACATAATTGATGTATGAGAATGAACTATCATTGTTACCAATATGCCAACACAACCACTTACCAAAACATCAACCATGGCACCATCACTTACAAAACCACTTAGTATCAACCATCGACAAATTCAAGAAAACACATACGTATCAGGCATAGCATTATGAGCTTTCTCTCTTCCTTTCCTAGTGGTCATTGGGTAATCCCTTCTCTTGTTCCCTAACTAACCACACTCAAATCAACCTTCTTGACCCGTCAAGAACACTCTTAGGTGCATCTTACCACACTTGTCACAAGTGAGATATGGGTTTCTTTCCTTCTTACTCCTAGCCTCTGGAGTCTTGGTAAATAACGATCCACTCTCAGCACCTTGAAAACCACCATCATATCAAGCCCTCTTGGACTCCCCACTCCTTATCTTTCTAAGTTTCTCCCCCTCAAGTTGCTTGGCATAAGTGATGAGCTGAGACAAATCCATATCACCCACAAGCATGGCAGTGTGACATTCTTCATTCACCAAGTTGGATACCCTCGCCACAAACTTGTTCATCCTTGCCCTAAAGTCCGCAACCAAGTGAGGAGCATACTTGGAGAGTGTGTTAAACTTAAGGAAATACTCCCTCACACTCATGAAGCCTTGTTTGAGATTCATGAACTCCATCATCTTTGTCTATCTCAATTCAATAGGGAAGAAATGATTGCATAAGGTGGCATTAAATTTCTCCCGTGGAATGGGGCCATTGTTCTCCCTCTCTAGCTTTTATTGAGTAAACCAAATTTGTGCAAGGCCCTTGAGTTGATAGGCTACAAGGTTCACCTTATCTTCCAAACTCACCCCCCATAATAGCAATCACTTTATACATCTCGTCAATGAATTATTGGGGGTCCTCTTCCATTTTGGAGCCATAAAATTCCAGAGGATTCATTCTCGTAAAATTTCTCACTCTTGAAGATGGGGTGGGAGCATGAAGAGATAGGGCTCCTTGGTTCAATTAGTTTTTCACAGCTTGTGCCAACAAAGAAATGGCATTTCGGTATTCAGCATGCGTGACCCCATCTTTTTCTTGGGGATCTTGAGGAACTGAAGGGCCCGAATTCCCCTCGAGTATAGGAGCTTTTTGTGTCATTCTCCTTGGCGACATGAACTAAAAGACAAAAATACCATTTTCTAAAATGCCTCATAGTCTCCTATTCATAGTTGTGGCACGCTTCACAACCAAGAATAAGACTCTGCATGATGCGGTGTGTTGGATTTCTGAGGACTATTTACAAGCCTAGTGCTCTGATACCAAGCTTGTCACAATCCAAGACTACTGCCTAAACATGACATGGTGAATGGAAAACCCGAAGGCAACCCAAACAAACCTTTTAACATATCGTTTGCATATCCTTGATTGCAAAAGCATAATTAAGAAATAAAATAATTAAATTTCTAAGGGGAATGGAACTTTGGACTCAATCTATGGGGATGTTGTTGGCAAGAGGATTAGCATGAATCACATAAAAAATAAAGTCTAAGGGGTGGTAAGTATGACTCACATTATGGGGAGAGTAAGGACTTGGGACTACCATCACATCCTTAACATACAACAAGCATAAAAAAGGAAATAAGAACTAAGGGATGTCTTCCATAATCACATATAATAATAGTAGTCAAGCTCATAACATACATTTTCATATCCAACAACACCTCCTAATACGAATGGAACGGGGGCCAAGACATTTCTCAGGCTCACCCTCAAAAGATAAGTATCCAAAAATAGACAAGTCTTAACAAAAGCATGAAAGTAAAGTTGATGTTGTTCCCAGAGTGGAGTACTCACCAATAACAATCTTTAAACGATCCGGCTAGTCACGTGGAGGAGGTGGAGGAACAGAAGCTCCAGTTCCTACATGGTTAGATCATGTAGGTAAAAAGTATGTGTTAGTACGTTTGAATGTACTGCTATGTTGGCATGCAATGCACAAAACATAAGTCATAAAACTAGTGAACTACATGATCTTTTAGAAACATCACTTGAACCATAGAACATAAGATAATGCATGTAGGGAATAGGATATGTATAAGAAATCTAGATCATGAAAGAACACTTGATCTTAGCATAATGAGGAACATAAGTGACCATGAATAAGTAAAATAGCCATATCATTTGGGGAAAACTTTGGTTTTTCATCGATGAAAGAATCATCTAATATAATGAAACTCTAGAAATCATAATGAAGGACACCATACATACTTGGAAAGAAAGTAATATACCTTTATGAGAAATGTCAATGACAATAACAAAGGACCATAACATATGTGAAGGAAGCCATGTAAGCTTTAGAGATAATAAGTTATACAACTTTAAGACACCCTTGAACATGAGATATAGGAACAATCATAATCATTATAAGAGGGAAAACTTGGGTCCATAAGGAGAACTTGAACATGTGTGAGAGTAACCTTTAATCGACATAAACCATGTGAGCTACGCCATGGAGTCCCAATATTTTTGTTGCACCTAAAGGAGGGGGAAGTCACTTGCCAAGGCGATCTTCTAAGATGCCTAAGTGGATCCACTAAAGCTAACTAATGATCAAGCCTCTACTAACGGGTGGTGTAGAAATCAACCTCTACTAGCAGGTGAGTCCTATTCCCTACGGTGGAACATAATTATAGGATAATTGGATTCTACTAACGGTCTCATGCCCTAGCTAATGGGGAGTATCCGCACATATCCCAAGGCCCACTCGATGCCAAGTGTGACTCTCACGAAAAGACTATAGAAATGAATCATGGAATCATCTAGTAGGGAGAGGTATTCTACTAACCCATCCCTAAACACTTAGAAACAATGGAGAGGTATTCTACTAACCCATCCCTTAAGCCTTTAGAACATAGATTATCATCATGAGGATAGCTCCTAAATCTTGTCCATGCCTCTACTATCAGCTAATCATCATAATCTTATTTATGCCTCTACTATCGGCCCATCATCATCTCATAAGCTTTATTAGGTGGAGGACTCATACCTCAATCATTCATTCTAAACTTCATAAGACTAGTCCTATAGGACATACAAACATGAGGGTAATAATGACATGCACAACTTGTATACCATAACATCATAAAGAGGGTTTTATAATAACACATAGCTTTCATAGGATTTCAACAAATTTCACAACATACTTGATATACCTCATCTTCCATCACATTCATGAACTATGATACATATAGTGACATATTTTTATCATTTATAATAAATTTCATCATTAGAAATCATTCAAAATTAAAAACCTCAATGTGATAATTCGGTGAGCTCATGTATGTAACTTTAAATCATATAACTCAAGAGTATAGACATGGAAAAAGTAAAATCAATTCATTTGAAAGTCATTTAAATCAATCCACCAATATTGTAGTAAAACTCCAATTTGGGTATCATGAAATCCAACTAAAATTTACAAGTTCTTTCATAGCTTTCATGGAATCATAAAGTGCACGGATTTAGTATCATAAAATTCATCATAATATCAATCCCAATAAGTATTCATGCATAATAAAATCAATACTTGAAGAATTCCAATTTAAATCATGTATACAATGCACAATAAGATTTACCCATAAAGATTTCAATCTTAAAAGTCATGAAATTTAGAAAAGGGGAAGGATTGGCTTCATGGGTGGAAGAATCCCCATGAATGAAGCCCACATACCTTAAACTTGGAGTTTCTTAAAGAAAAGCTTGAGGAATACTTGAGGCTTCACTTGGTTTTCTTGAAATCCTAAGAAAGTTCTTGAAGTCTTGAGATTTGAATGAAGGAGTTGATGATGTTTTGGAGAGGATTTTGAGAGATTTTCGTGAGTTTCATGGCTAAAATTGGCTGAAAAATTTGAGACTCCCGTATATATAGGCATTGGGTTATTACCCAATTTCTCTTAAGTGAAACAGAAAATTAAGGAACTTTTTGACCTAAAGTGCGACAAGTCTGCGATGTAGACTTGTTACGTAATAGTTTATTTTTGCACGAAGTTCATTTTTCTTCTGTTTTGACCTAGAAATGAGTTTAGGTCATTTTTGCACTAGTAGACGACAAGTCCGCGATGCGGACTAGTCGCACACTTTTTTGGATAATCTCTTAATCATCCAAAAAAGTATTTTTTTGCTATGGGTCATCTTAAAATCGAAGATCACCCCTTTCCTACATAATTTTTTCCCTAAAACATAATATGTAGTCAAATTTGTGAAATCATGCACGAATTTTAAGATATTCGAAAAAAATACATCATAGTTCTTTTTGAGCTACTTTGATAGGTGTTACATACAATCCGTACATTAGCCTCGTCCTTTCCCTCAACACTTAGCCAAGTTTCCAACTTTCAGCACTTTATCCACGACCACTGTTCACAAGCCCTACTTCTAAGTACGACCCATACTATTGCCTCGTAAACTCAATCTCCAGTTCAACAATTTTCTCCAAGTCCTGGACCAAACCTCGAAGCCTGTTTATGACTCATGATTCAATCCACTAACCGTAGATGGACTCGTAATTTCCGTCTAGTTCAAACATTTTCTGCAACTTTATCACTTTTAAAACTTTTTCATATACAAGGTGTTACACCTACACCTTGGTGGATTAGGCAGGTGCCACCACATTTGATTTCGGGTCATGGGAAGTATCAAAGAGAAAGAGATAGTACTTTAATGAAAACACTATTCAATTACTGCTTAATACCATCAACGTATATGCAAACTCTAATGGCATCAAAGTGGGAGAAGTTTTACTTCAGTGAAATACTATTCAATTATTCCTTATACACTAATGGGATCAAAGAGGAACAGGTACGTTGGTTGTGTGAATAGAATAAGGGGGTAGTCGGTAAAATATTTAGGTCATAGGTCCAATAAGGACAAATATACTAGGTCTAATTTGGTTAATCTTTTCCTAGTGAATTCAATTTGTGCAGTTCTCCCTTTAATATTTGTATAAATAGGACAATCAATATAAACAATGCATACAATCTCACAAATACAACATTTACAAGTCAGATAAGAGCCACTTTCAAGGCTTGATATCTTTGAGCAAATATAAGATATTGAACCTAACAAAAACATCTTATAAAAGTGGGGCATTAGCAAAAGGTAAGAGTTTCGTGTTAACATCGGAGATTCAGTATGTCATCTGGAGTCCGTTCACAAGACAGAAAGATCGAGAGCAACCCATTTTAGCCTCCACCTCCACATCTGAAAGTTTAGAGAAATGAATGAGATCAAATATTGTGAAGGTGAAGAGTAAATAAAACTTACTAGTGAAACGGATCAAGATGCGAAGTACTACTCCCCTCCATATATCCAGCTGGAAGTCAAGGAAAAAATATGTACCTACAAAATTTGGAAAAGGTTTAGTAAGATGGTTTCCCACAATAGAAGAATAATATCATAGTGTACTTGATCATGATGTAGAACGATCTCTCTCAAAACAGGAATACATTGATTACCTAGAAAAGGCGAAGAAGGAAGTAGGCATTCACAAAGCAAGGAAACATCGGAGAGGAGGTTTAGAAAAGTGGAAGAAGTGTCTGGAAGGTGTTCAAGGGCTCACTCTAATATTAGGCGGTTTAATTAGGCCTATTTTTGGGTTGGCTATGTGTAATTTTTTTTGGGTTGATTGGCCTTTTTAGCTTTGTTTTTGAAAGACTTTGTTTTGGAAGACTTTTATATAGAAAATAAAATGAGTTGATAGCTTGAATTTAATTTTAAAAAAGTATTTATATCAACTAATTTTTTGTTTGTATTCTTTTTGTTTAAAATCATACAAAGATCAGATTAAGTTGTATTTGTATCGATTGATTTTTTGTTTATACTTTTGTGTATGTTTCAAAATTACGTGAAGATTTAGTTGATTTGTATGTCTATCGTTTGATTTTCTATTTGTATTTTTTGTGTTTCTGTAGAATATGAAGATCTGATTGAATTGTATTTATATCATTTGATTTTCTATTTGTATTTTTTTGTGTTTTTGCTGAATATGAATATCTGATTTAATTGTATTTGTGTTCTTAGAATTATGATGATATGTATAATTGATACATCTAACCATTTGTATAACTGATACAAAATTAAATATACAATTTTAATTTGTTGATTTAGGGGTTTGATTTTGTTATATGTGATTTGTATTTGTATAGCGATCTCAAAATTGTATTTCAGCATGTGTATGTATATGCAACTTATGCAAATACATAAACAAGTAATTATATAAAATGCTAAAATTATATAAATAAAATTTAAAATATATACTTATTGATAATATACATATATGAACTACAAATTTTACTTGTGGATTATAAAATATAATATAATATATAAATTAAATGTGTAAAAAAACATTTATAGATAGAATCGTAAAAGAGATGCAAATGATAAATGCTAGACATCTAATGTATATATATTGATTATTGATGCATAAATATAAACAAGTAATTGTATATAATTGCTAAAAATATACAAATAAGACTAAAATTGAATAATAACAAAAAAATTATGAAATAAAAACTAATAAACATATATACAATTAATACCAAAAAATTACAATAAACATTGATTCAATAAATTTATAAAATCGTATACTATATAGTGTGAAATTTATTGATACAAAAATAAATCACAAAAATACACAATGTATTAAAAAAATATAAAATGGGGAAATAAAATTATATAAATACCTCAATTTCTTCAATACTGTATTGATCCATGAACTCAGCTTCAACATCATTATCATCTGTTGTTTTTGATTCATTGTTGCTAGATGCAATACTTTTTACTTTCCTTTATCATTTTTGAACTATCGACTCTTCTGAACTATTAGATCTTTGTTTCAATTGATTTAACTGAAAAACTAAAGATGGCTGAAGAAAATTGTGTGGATGAACGAATAAAATATTCAAATAATTTTTTTTTTTAAAAGTTAATAATCTCCAATATATGTTACCTTAAATTGGGGGTGCACCATTAAGAGGGAGAAAAAATATCTTTAAAATTTCAAAAATTGATATTTAGGAGGAAAAACAACGAGGTATAAGATGAGAGAAAATAAATAATTTATATAAAAAGAAATATATGCAAGAAAGAGGAAAATTATTCGTTTGATACAATTTGAGCTCATGGAACTCGCACATTAATAACCATCCAGATGAAATATTAGTGGTGAACTATAATAAGATATAATATGGTATGTTAAATAATTTACTATAGATGTTTGTTTAGTTATGTAATTTTTTCTTTATCTTTATTTCTAACTCATCTTCCATATTAGGTCAGTTTGAATAGGCTTATCATCCTCTTGTCTGTGTACAATATATATATTCTATGTATATTGTGATTTAATAAAGTACATTTAAATTTCTGATAAAGTGTATAAATTTTGATAAAGTATACATAAAATTTGTATATAATTATATTAAAATTGGAAGGGGTTTGTGCACCTGAACTTTTTTTCGGGATAATTTCAAGCATATACTATAAACTAATTAATTTTTAAATAAATATAGTTATGTTTTTATTTGCATAAAAAATAGCCAAAAATCATAGGAAATGTAAATGACTATGCAATATAATTTGTCAAAAGTCATGAAAAGTATACATTGATTATACAACATAAATTACTTATACATGAATTATACATTAAATATACACTATGGCATATTCAAAAAGTGAATATAGTTTGACTATACATGAAATATGCATTGACTATACATACCTATACAACGAAGGGCTATTTTTTTGTAATTATTTTGGCTAAATAGCCATGTACTATAATTATTCCCTTTTTTTCTCATATCTACTACAAATATTTTTTTAAATTGTCATGTTGGTAGATAAGGAAATTTACCTATAAATCGAAGGCTTATTGAACCACAAATTTTTAAAAATCTTTCTTTCATCATTAGACTATGTGTACAATCAAACACCTTCACATAATTGAGATAAATAGAGTATGAAATTTTTCTTTTTTATTAATTTTTTTTTTTAGATTGTTTGAATTGGGATTTATTAAAAATAACCGTTCTATCTTTACAATATAACCTCCCAAACTTCACTTTATGAGACTGCAGTAAGTATGTCCTTATGTTGTTGATAGAGTATAAGATTTTAGACGTCAACAAATGTTACCAAGAAAATACCTTCACACAAAATCAAAGAAAAGTATTTCACAATGTTAAAAGAGACATCCGTTATGCACATTTTCTAGCTTTTATCTTTCTGAGTAGGCAAGAGGAGTGAAGTATTGTGTTTGGTAGAAATTATTCTCTCCAAAAATAAGTTGATTGCTTAATTATTTTCTAATATTTAATAGATAAGAAAAAAATATTAATTAAAAAATATTTATATGTAATCTAGCAAAAAATTTACTATAAGGATGAGAGAGCAGGTGGGGTGGGATACTCAAGAGTTGGGGTGAACAAAATCGAATTGAAAATCAAATCAAATCGCAAATCGAGTTAACTCAGAAAAAAAATCCTACCAGCAGTTTAGTTTGACTTAGTTTGGTACTAAAAAAAAAAGGAAAAATTACACTGAGAGATACTAAACTTAAAAAATTATAAAAAAAAAAAACAACCCTCATTGTATAGACATGTATAGTCGGTGTATATTTGTATATCATAATGTATATTTTGTGTATAGCCCATGTATAAGTAATA
>JBCEWC010016792.1:0-12886 GCA_038996855.1 Solanum aculeatissimum
ACTACTTGGATCTGGACTACTTGCCAGGTAGGTCCCTAATCACCCTTCAACAAGGGGAAACAAACAAGTCATCCTATATAGGGAGAAATTCCATGTTGACACATGGTTTGACGGAAAGGAGTATGGACCCTTGGAGATAGTCCACCCCGACTCTAATCCCTCGATACTAAGCCCCATCTCATGGGAATGCATATATATATCCATGCAAGCCTTTCAAAATGGAGAGTTGACATTCTTTTCAAAACCATGCATCATTAGCCAAAACAAAACATAATCTAATCCATATCTATACTTAGGCTAAAAAATAACAAGAATTTCTAAAACCATTCCATATCAATGCAATAAGAGTAGATCATCTACATAGCTTATCATATCAAGCCTTCAAAACATAACAAAGTGGTGCAAGCACCCAAAAAGCTCAAAGAGCCATGACAAGAGACTATGTGATCACAAGCCTTAACATATCATATCATAACAAGAGGGACATGCCCTTAATAAGAGTTTTATCATAACCATTCTTCAATGCATATGCCATGAATGAGAGATCAAGTGCATGGGTAATAGAGAATTCAAAATTTAAACCACAATTCAATAGATAATTCAACATAATCCATGATAAAATCCCAATTTAAAACATAATGCAATTTACCCATGCATATTAAACCATTAAAGGGACATGCATATTGATCCTTCAAGAACTTCCATGCACTTCATAAAATTCAAACTTAAATCATCTAATTTCTACAACCTACAACTCAATGCAATGAAATATATCAAGAATTAAAGAACTCATAATTAAAGAAAGCTTAAATTCATAAATTAAAGATAAGGGTTCTTAGGTCTTCATGGATGAAAGAGAATCTATGAATCAAACCCACATACCTTGAGTTTAATCAAGAGAATTAAATGGAATTGCACGAGAGATGAATTTTCACAAATTTCTTCAAGCTTTCATCAATGGAGGTCAAGAGAATTGAGAAAATTTTTGAGAGAATTGGAGAGTGTTTTTTTTGTTTTGAAAGACCCCATGTAGGGTCAAGGGCTGAGCAACACCCCTAGGCTTTAACATAAATAAAATCAGAAACAGGGATACAAGAAGGGGGACATAGACCTTACCTTCTACTTAAGATGGTACTTCATGACTTGGCTAATAAGTCATGAGACCCTATTTATATGAAGCAATCCAAGAAAATCCTAAGAGAGGACTCCTCTCATTACAAAAAGCTAGGAAAGCAATAAACCAGGGAGACTTTCCCCTTACAAGTTGTACAGAAAGAAGAACCTAAAAGTAATCCTATGTCCTATCTAAAGATAGTCTACTGAATTAGTCTACCAAGGATGTCCTGTCTGAATGTAACTGAGTTGCATAATATATGGTGGTTTCCTCATTCTCTTCATTTGTTTCCTTCTAAAGTTGAGCACTTGTATCTTATCCATCTTCAAGTAGGCTTTAGTCTCTCTTGGTAACTAACTGTTTTTTGGAACACTTGAGGGCTGGTAATTTGCTGACTGTGTTTGGCTAATGAATCAACCCCTTGGTTGGCCTCTCTCATAACATGTTGGCATTTGAACTATAGGATTTAAGTCCTAGAGTATATAATCCTCTCCAATTCTTTTTGGATCTTCCAAGGTGGATTAGCAGTGTGGTTGATCCAGGAACTGAGCAGTTCAACATCAATTTCCATCTAGACTCTAGTGAATCCCAAATGAACACACCATCTTATTCCAATGGCTGCTGCATGAGCTTCAGCCTGCAGGTTAGTGCCAAATCCTAAGGGGCTTGCAAATGCAAGTATAAGATCTCCATTGCTTTCCCTCAGAACCCCCCAACTCCTATAGCTCCAGGATTACCTAAGGAACTTCCATTAGTGTTAAGTTTGACCCAATGGTGTTGTGGTCTCTTCCACTGCACAGGAGTAACTCTGATCTCATGCTGACACTTCTCCACCATCATAGTAATATGTTTCCAACCATGAGGCCAGCCAATGTATGGGTAAGAGGTCTTCATTAGCCTGAAAATATCCCTGCTCACCATATATTTGACCTTGGCAATACTAGGAGCTATACCATCATACTTAGCAGAACATCTACTTTTCCACAGATTCCAGCAGATGAACACTGTTGTAGCCTGTAACATCATCTTGTGAGCTTCATTCAGATGCTTAGTATCCCACCACTTGCATATATTTTGTCTCAGAGCATTCCCATCTATGTTGATGCTGAGAGAGGCAGCAAAGTGCTTCAAGATTTTCCTGGCAAAATTACCATTGAGCAGGATAGGGTCTATAGTATCTCTTCCAGGGTTAGAGCAGCAATGGCAATTGGATGGCTCATATCCAAAAGTGACCAGCTTATCATTGGTAGATAGCTTTATCCTTAAGGCCCTCCACATCAGGAAGGAGCATTTGAAGGGGATATGTTTGTGCCAGATTAATTTGTTAACTCTGGTCTCTTTCTTTGTCTCCCTAACCAGGTTCCAGGCTAAGGATGTAGTAAATTCTCCATTGTTGGTTAGAGTCCATATTGGTTTGTCATGAATACCGCTGAGAGTCTGGATTGGAGTGTTGAGGATGGTATCTATATATTGGTGAGGGATTATATCCCTGAGCCTCTCCTGGTCCCACTGCTCATCCTGTACCAATTCAGCCACTCTGATATTGTCAAACCTGTGATTAACCTCACTAAACTGAGCCAGATGTCCCACTCCCAGCCAGTTATCCCACTAAAAATAACTATTCCCTGAGTGGATCTTCTATTGTATGTGAGGCTCAATGATGTCTTTGTTGTACATCATATGCTTCCAAATAAGAAAATCCTTTTTGTCACCTTTCTTAGTTAGAGGGTTTGCCCTTTGGCAATATTTGGCCATCAGAAAGTCAGCCCAGAGGCAAGCATTGCTTCTGAAATTCTACCAGTGTTTGACCTGAAGAGCCTTACACACATCCTTCAAGTTTCTGAAACCAATTCCTCCTTCAGCTAGAGGGTAGCTTAGACTCTTCCAAGAGGCCCAATGATATTTCTTTCTTTGGTCAAGTCTCCATCAGAAGAAATCAGCTGAGATGCTTTGAATTTGATTCAATATAGTGGAAGGAGGAGCAATGGCAACTAACAGATGTATAGGCAGGGATTGAAGGACATGCTTGATCAAAGTTGCTTTCCCACCATAACTCAGGATTCTAGATTGCCATCCAGAAATTTTTTTGATAACTTTAGGGACCATGTCAGAAAAGTATATAATCCTTTGTCTACCTATGTATAAAGGACAACCCAGGTAGGTGATTGGATCCTTCTTTTGGGAGAAACCAGTAATAGCAGAAATCCTCTCACAATCAGTCTGAGAAGTATTGTATGTAACCATGAAATGACTTTTGTTCTTATTGACCATTTGTCTAGAAATCTTCTCATAGGATTTCAAGACCTTCATGATCCTGATTAAGGATTCATTGTTACCAGATGTGAACAAGATGACATCATCAGCAAAGCTGAGATAATTGATCTGGGGTCCCCTTTTGCTCATATAGAAGGTCTGAAAGTCAGGGTCATCATGAAGTCTGTTCAGGCTTCTTGACAACACTTCTGCCCCTAGAATGAAGAGAGCAGGTGAGAGGGGGTCTCCTTGTTTAATCCCGTTGGTAAAGTGGAAAAAGCCATGTCTTACCCCATTAATAATAATGGAATACCAATTGTTGCTCATTATCCTCCCAAATAGATCAATGAACTGTTCACCAAAGCCCATTTTTCTCATGACCAAGCAAATGTAACACCAAGAGGCTCTATCATAGGCCTTGGCCATATCCAGCTTAATCACAACATTTCCCCCATTAATTGGTTTCTTAATCTGATGAATGATTTCCTGGGCTAACATGATGTTTTCTGCTATGTTTCTTCCTTTGATGAAGCCAGATTGGTTTCTAGAGATGAGACTGGGGAGAATAATAGACAATCTAGAGGAGAGGATTTAGGAGAAGATTTTGCAAATGCTGTTACTTAGGCTAATAGGTCTATAATCTGAGAAGCTACTAGGATTGCTGATTTTGGGAATCAACACAATGCAAGAATGGGATCTAATTAAATTACGAATAAACCATTAATGAAATGGACTAATTCACTGAAGATAGTGTCTCACGAAAGGCACACAGTGCCCGTCCAGAGGCTCACGGACTGTGAGCCTATCCGTGAGACCTCACTTGGTCTCGAATTTGGCTTGAACACTCTGGGTCTTCGTGGATCACTTCATGAGGGGACTTACGAACCGTGTAGCTGCACACAGACCGTGTACTGGTCCGTGGAGCATCACTTGTTCCGGAGTCCAACCTCGAACCTTAGCCAACTCTCTGGATCACTTCACGGGACCCCCTTACGAACCGTGGAGCCTTACATGGACCGTGAAGTGGTCCGTGGGACCACACTTGGTCCATGGCCTGGCCCTTAACCCCTAGGAACACACTAGTCCAATCCACAAGTACCCCTACGGACCGTGGACCACCAAAAGGTCTGTGGTCCAGCCCTCAGCCCCCATTCCAAAACCTCTTCCCAACGTACTTCCAATTACGGGCAGTCTCACTGCAAGGGCCATAACTTTCTCTTACAAACTCCAAATTAAGTAAAACTAGTTGGGTTACGAAGATAACTCAAAGCAATTCGATTTGATATATAGCATGCTACACAGTTCATCCCGTACAAAAGGATATGACTTTTCAAAGTACACTGCCCAAACATTCTCACAACTTCACCAAATGAATCCTTTTTGGAATTCGGCCACTTAATACAACCCATGGCTACCAAAATTCAACCACGATCAGTTCAACACTAACCTTGACCAATCATTACAAAGTTAAAATTTTTTTGGGTTGTTACAATATTGGAGGAACCAGATTCTTGCTTTCAGCAGTGTTGAATAAGAGCATGTGTCTTGTACCCCATTCAACCAATAGATTCGATTGAAAGGGAAGAAAAATAGGATACTAAAGAAGAGGCTGAACCTATTTTTCAAAAGGTATCTAAACAGAATCCTGCACCAATGGCAGTGGCAAGGCCAGTGTGAGATGTGGCAATCCCATGCACTACTAATGTGGCAAGCTATTTTCAGAAGCTAGAGTCGGGTGGACGATGGGAGCTCAAGAAGAACATGGTCCAATTCATATATTCCATTAGGCAGTTTATGGGATTGCCGCATGAGGACCCACAAGTGCATCTCAAGAAGTTCTTAGAGATTATTGATACTTTTATCCCCACTAGAGTGAATAGGGATTATGTGCAGATGACCTTGTTTTCCTTTTCAGTGCTTGGGGAAGCAAGGAGGTGGCTACAAAGTGAAACACACAACTAAATCACTTCATGGGATGAGCTGGCTAGAAAGTTCCTGACAAGATTTTTTTTCATCCAGAAAGACAACCAAATTGAGAAGTGAGATCTTGAGTTTTTGACAAAGGCAATGGGAGAACTTGTACCAAGCCTAGGACATGTTCAAAAACCTGCTCAGTAATTGTCCCTATGAAGACCAAACTAATGAGGTGTTGATCCATGCCTTCATTAAAGGTTTGGAACCCAATACCAAGATTCTCCTTGATTCGACTATAGGGGGGAAACCCTTGGAGAACACATATGAGGAAAGTGTGAGAGAAGAGAAGAGTGATGAGGCTGGAACTCCCAACCTGTCATGACCCGAGAGTAGGGCCTAGATGTGATATGGCGAATGAGAACCTTAGAGTCCTCAAACAAGCCATCTTATCACCAATTTACACATCCTTGGTTTGAAAGCACATAATTTAACAAGAAACACATAATTTTAAGGGATTTTGGGGCTTTGAACTCAAGCTCCTGGGTTGTCATCGGGGAAGGGATTTGCATGAATCACGTAGCATATAACAAGTACGTTTTAAGGGGCGAATAAGTAGAACTTAAGCTATGAGGGAAAAGAAGGACTTGACACTTTCCACATAATAACATTCTCATCAAAATGTATCAAGGTAGCATAAGCATAATCATAGTCAAAACATAATATAGTCATAGCATCTAAAACAACCATATAATACAGGCGTACGATAGAATTCGATATGTCCAACAATGCCTATACATAGAATAAGCGGGGGACCACGACATAACCCGGGCTCACCCTCAAGTCATAAGATAAAAAAGAAACTAATCAAAACATAAGGTAGAGGGAGGTGGGTCTTGCCCTTGAAATAAAGGGCTCACCACTAGCAACAATCTGGTATCACCAAGCTAAACGTCCAAAGGTGGATAGAAATCATCTCCGACCCCTACATGGTTAGATCATGTATTTAAAGAGTATGGGTTAGCATATATAATATACTAAGTATACGGGCATGCAATGCATATGAACATAAACCTACAAAATAAGTTAGATGACAAGGACACAAATATATAGAACTAGAATATAGGAAAGAATAGTATATATATATGCCATTAAATCTATGATGCATGAAATGTCATAATGCTTATAGTATAGAGGATGAGACATAACTGACATCACAATCCATACGAGCTAGTACATGAACTTCCAATGTCAGGCCCCAACATGCGAGATTAGGATGACTACTTGCCAAGGGTAGTCACACCCACCTTATGGGAACAACACCCATTTCAGTATGATGGTCACCTTTCTTATGACCCGATCATTTCAAAAGGATTTACAAGTCATATCATATCAAGATACCTATGTTGGCACATAGTTTATGAGAAAGGAATGGGACCCTTAGGGATAGCCCACTTACTACTCCAATCCCATCGATGCTCGGTTGTCATCCCATAAGAATACATATACATATACATGCTTTCAAACAAAGGATAAGTACTTTCAAAACAATGCAATACAAGATTGGGCTAAAAATCCAAAGCGTAATTCAAGTCTTTTCATACTTAGGGTAAAAAGCCAAACAAAGTTCAAGTATAAAGTGCAAGGGAAAATGCATAGGAGTAGCTCATTTAAGACAAGTGCAAGATAGTGTAATCACCCAAAAGTGCCCAAAAACCAAGTCAAGACAAGTCGTGATCACAATATAGTCATATCCCATGTCTTACAAAAATCAAGTCAAGTCAAGGTGGGACTATATATGCCCATACCAATAGTTTCATCAAAATCAAGTTTCAAGTATACATATATCATGAATGATGAGATGAATAGCATGGGAATTTAGAATTCATAAATTAAACTCATAATAAGAAGAACCCATACGTAATTCAAAGTTAAATCAACAATTATAACACAATTTAACATTACCCATGCATAGATTAAAACTTAAAGGGACATGCATAATTAAATCCTCATAAAATCAATGGAATTCAACAAATCAGGGCTTAATTCACTCTAAAAGCAATAATTAAATATAGCTCATACTTCAATTTAATCAAAACAATAATGAATTTAAAGACCCATTTGCAAAGTAACCTTAAATTCCATAGAAATTGAAGAAAAGGAGTTTTGGGTCTTCATGGTTTAAAGGATAACCATGAATCAATCCCACATACCTTGATTAGCCAAGAAAAGTAAGAAGAATTGATGAAGAATGAAGCCTTCCCTTGATTCCCAAGCTAAGTCTTCAATGGAGGTCTTGAGGAGTTCATAGAGAATTTTTTTGAATAAAGTTCTAAGGGTTTGAATGAATTTGATTAAGATGAATGAATAAAATCTGATTTGGGGGCTTAGGATAGGTATAAAGGTCATAAACAACCTTGGGAATGGGTCAAATGATAAAAAATATCTTAATAAAATGCAACCTAGAATGTTAACCCGTAACTCTCATGGTTGGTCTCATGGGTCGTGAGCCTCTTCGTGGGTCGTGAGGCCCACTGACCCAGCCCAGGCAATCCTTACGAAAACGAGCATAACCTTTTACTCCAAACTCAGAATTGAGTAAAATCAGTTTTGTTGGAAAGCTGATTCAAAGAAATTCAATTTGATATGTAATGGAACACCAAGTTCGTCCTGTGCTAAGATATATGACCAGTTAAAGTTGATCCTTTCAATAGTTCATGTGAGATTCCATACTTAGAATAATTTCCACACCGACACTTTGACGACCACTTTCATGGGTCGTGTGATAGCTCAAAGACCGTCCTATGGTGTGTGAGGCTTTCCTTGGTCATGAACTACTCAGGTATTACACGAGCAGCAGCCACAGGGACATCCAAGGCTCTACGGGCCGTTTGGCCCCTCGTCAAGATAACGCAAGCTTCCGAAATGGTAATTTCATACTTAGAACAAACCCTTGGGTCAAGAGCTTTGTGTAACAATTCGTAAAGAATTATATTCCGGATCACGAGGCATCCACACGAGCTATTTGGTGGCTCACAACTTGTATGGGGTCCCGTGGTGTCATGCTTTTGCCTATTTTCCAGAAGGAAATCTCTGCACAGGCAGTCTTACGAAAAAGATCATAACTTCTCCATATGAACTCCGAATAAAGTGAAACCAAGTTCATTAGAAAGATAACATAACTCAAAGATCTTCAATTTTATAGGTCATGGCTCATCTATTTCTACTTGTGCTTGGAATTAGCCTAGCCTTGTGCATGCACAAGATCTTCATGGAGGAGGGACACAAGTTAATAGCCCAGCCACAATGAAGGTTGAACCCCCATCATAAAAAAAAATGGTGAATAAGGAAGTGATTAAGTGGCTAAATGATGACATCATATTTCCAATCACAGAAAACAAGTGGGTGAGCCCGGTACAATGTGTCCCTAAGAAAGGGGGGAAGACAGTAGTTACAAATAAGAAGAATGAGCTCATCCAAACTAAAATAGTAATAGAAGGAGAATATGCATGGACTACAGGAAGCTAAATGATGCCACCCAGAAAGATCATTATCAAGTTCCTTTTGTTGACCTAATGTTAGATAGTCTAGTAAAGTAGGAATATTATTATTTCTTGGATTGGTACTTGGGATACAATCATATCACTATTGCCCTGGAGGACTAGGAGAAGACCACATTAACCTGTCTGTATGGTACATATACATTCACTATCTGCCTTTTGGTCTGTGCAATGCACCCGTCATATTTCAAATGTGCATGATAGCTATTTTCCATGATATGGTGGAAGATTTTATGGAGGTATTCATGGATGATTTCTCAGTGTTTGGGGAGTCATTTGAGGTGTGTCTACATAACTTGTACAAGGTGCTAGCTCATTGTAAGGAGACAAATCTTGTCCTAAACTGGGAAAAGTGTCATTTCCTAGTAAATGAAGGTATAGTCTTAGGGAATAAGGTGTCCAAGTGGGGTTTAGAGGTAGAAAAAACATAAATTAAAGTGATAGAAAAGTTATCTCCACCCGTTTCTATCAAATGAGTCCATAGTTTTCTAGACGTGCAGGGTTCTAGCACAGGTTTATCAAAGATTTCTCAAAGATCTCAAAGTCGTTGGGCGCCCTACTGGAGAAAGAGGTATAGTTTAACTTTGATTCCATGCTTGCAGGCCTTTGTGATTTTAAAGAAGCAATTAGTTGAAGCACCTATCTTGACAGCTCTAAATTGGGAGCTACCTTTTGAGTTGATGAGTGATGCTAGTGACACAGCTGTGGGAGCGATACTAGGCCAGCGAAGGACAAGGTTTTTGCATTCCATATATTATGCCATCAAGATCTTGGACCCAACACAATGCAATTACATTGTTACTGAGAAAGAGATGCTATCATTGGTTTATGCTTTCGATAAGTTCCGGTATTATTTGGTCGGTACCAAGGTTATAGTGTTCACAGATCATGTACCTTTAAGGAACATATTCAACAAGAAAGATTCCAAACACTGGTTAATCAGATGGATCCTCTTGCTACAGGAGTTTGACATTGAGATCAAAGAATAAAAAGGGTGTGAGAACCAGATTGCTGACCACTTGTCCCGATTGGAAAATGATGCACACATGGGGGAACAGAGTCAGAATAAGGAGGAGTTCCCTGATGAGCAACTCTTAGCACTGGAGGAGATGGAGTTTCCATGGTATGCTGATATTGTGAACTATGTGGTAAGTGGAGTGTTTCCTCCTAATGCAAACTATCAACAAAAAAAGAAACTGGCTCATGATACTAAGGAATAACCTGGGATGAGCCCTATATCTTCAAGTAGGGAACTACCATAATGGTAAGAAAGTGTGTACCAAAAGTGGAAATGCACAAGGTACTCAAGAGTTTTCATGCCTCACCCTATGGGGGACAACATGGGGTAGAAAGGAAAACCCACAAGGTGTTGCAATTTTGGTTCTTCTATCCAATGCTATTCATAGATGTTGTGGAATATTTTAGACAATGTGGTGCTTTATAGAAAAAAAGTACCATATCAAAGAGTCATGAGATGCCTCTAAACAACATCTTAAAGGTAGAGGTTTTTTGTGTGGGCGGGATGGATTTCATGTGCTCATTCCCTCCATCCTATGGTAATCATTATATACTGGTTGTAGTTGATTATGTTTCCAAGTGGGTTAGATGATAGCTCTACCTACAAATGACTCCATGGTGGTAAGCAAGTTTTTGAGGAAGCAGATCTTCACCAGATTTGGGACTCCAAGAGCTATCATGAATGATGGAGGTACGCATTTCATTAATCTGACTATGAAAAATTTGTTATCTAAGTATGGGGTGAGACACAAGGTAGCCACAACATACCATCCCTAGACAAGCAAATAGGTAGAGGTGTTAAATCACGAGGTGAAGCAAATCTTGCAAAAGTCTATTAATGCTACAAGGAAGGATTGGGCCATGAGGCTGGATGAGAATTTGTGGTCCTATAGGACATGATACAAAACTTTTATAGGCACAATTCCATACAAGAAGGTTATGGAAAGGTATGCCACCTCTCTGTCAAGCTTGAGCACCAAGTATATTGAGCTATCAAAAAGTTTAATCTCAATCTAGAGCTCACAAGGCGAAAGTAGTTAAAATAATTGGAGGAGTTGGATGAGTTTTAACTCTATGCATTTAATAATACCAAGATCTACAAGGAAAAGATAAAAAAAATGGTATGACAGGCATATCATCAGGCGTACCTTTAAGCCTGGGCAAATGGTACTTCTTTTTAACTCCTTCCTTAAATTATTTCTAAGTAAGCTGAGGTCTAACATGAGAGGACCATACATAATCGTAAGTGTGATTCAATATGGTGCAGTTAAACTTCGTCAAAAAGATGCAAACTAAACCTTTTTTGGTAAATGGGCAATGTGTCAAATACTACTATGATGTTGACAAAACCGTGAAGAGGAGGCCATTTAATTGGCCAATAATGAGTAAGCTCTTGCTGAGTCGTGCCGCAATGCTAAATCAAGCACTACACGGGAGGTGACCCGTTGGGAGGTAACAATAGTATCTTTATTTTATTTTATGTAAAAAAGAATGAGTCAGTGCCACAAAGTGTTGGTTCGTGACCTATCCGCATTGCGGACCATCACTGATCAAGTGCACTTTTTTATCATCTTCAATTCCCATCATTTCGTTAGGTATTTTTGGATTTATTTGGCTAAATTAACTTGTTTCACTATTTTGTAGCATAATCAGGTGTTCAAGGATTTTTTTGAGGTCTGGTGCTAAAAAAAATAAAACTTTTTGAACCCCAAAAAATTGCAGAAATAGAAAAGTATGTGAAAGGTCGACATCACTGACTTGTTATGGAGAAGTGTTCTATGTGAGTCCAAGAAAAATATGAAAAAGGGAAAATAGTTAAGTATAAGTTCGCGACCTATTTGCGTCGCTAACTTGTCACGGACAGATACAAATTTGGGTAGTTTTTTTTTAACCAACCCAACCCAGTGCCCCTTATTTAACCCCTCCCCCCTCCTCGCAATTTACCCTTCCTAGACATAATTTTCACCCCCAATAAACCCTCATCTCTCAATTTTTCCTTATTTTTCACCAAAGAATCACCCAAATTCAAATTAATCCGCGACACACCTCAACTCCACAGGGGTTCTACATAGTTTTCTCTTGCTAATTCTTATTCAAGGTATGTGTTCTTCTCTCTCTTTCTTGGAAATTTCTTAGGTAAGTTGTTTTGGTCACCATGGGATTAAATTATTGATATTGCTTGTTATCTATGGCAATTGATGGTGTGAGTTGGGTTGGCTTGTGAATTTATGTTCTTGATTTCATGAATATGTGTGATTTTGTGCTTATATCCATGTTAGAGATAAGGGCTATTGTGATGCATTGAAACTAAGTATGGGTTGTATGTGTGGTTGATAATATTATAAGGCTAATGTCATATATTTAGTGAGGATTACCTGGTGTAGGGATGGTAAGTTTGAGTACAGTCTCACCCCATGGTTTGAAATAAAAGTGGGTGTCATGTGTATTACATGCTTTGATTGTGTCTTTATGTAAGGCAGGATAATCATGTCATCCAACACATGCCAAACCGAACAAGTAGGAGCCTCTAGCAGTAGGATATGCACTAGAGACATCCCTGAGTTACCCAAAGCTCCATCCCTATCCTCGGGGTCAAAGACCACAGTATGGGATCAATGCGATGACAAGGGAAGGAAAGCAGGGGTACAGAGCTCATGATGTATAACAATCCAAAAATTTTCAAAATCTACTTATGGTTGGTATTCTATGATGTACTACAAGCCATGTATGAGTTTTAGTGACCACGGGTTGACTTTAAGTGGCCAAATGCAAATTGGGCTTGAAAGTGGCCTAGAGAGATAATTTTGACAGTCAACTTCAAATAGTCATAAATTTTGATGTGGGATAAACCATATGAGCTACCACATATCCAATTGACTCTATTTGCGTTAGATTTGCAACAGAAGTGGTTTAACTCAATTTAGATATCTGACGAGGGAGATATGGCATAACCAGTGAGACTGTCTAAAATTCGAAAGCCATTGGAGATAGGCTCAGAAAAATGGCCAAGGACATTGACACGGACCGTTAA
>JBCEWC010016793.1:0-12885 GCA_038996855.1 Solanum aculeatissimum
TTGGAACTTGGAGCAAGAATCTCTTCAATCTTGAGGAAGGTTTTGGATTAGGGTTCTTGAGAGAAAATGTGTCTATGTATGGGAGAGGTATTTTGGGAAAATGTTTAAGAGATGGGAATTGAATTAATGCTATATAATAAATAAAATATGTCCTTGGAAAAACGGGTCCAACACTGAGAAAAAAAAATGAGGCTTATGAACAGTAAATTTGTTCTCTCGAAATTACATTTCCTGCACGGATGGAGTTTACGAAAATGGGCATAACCTCTTCGTCCGAACTCCAAATGAGGTGAAACGAAGTGCGTTTGGTAGCTAACATAAAGGGATTTCCATGGATATGTTATGGGCCTCCCAATTATTTGTGTGCTAAGAGGTATAACCCTCCAAAGTAGACCCGCGAAAAAGGCTTCACTTGGAAATTTTGGATTTTGATACGGTTGCTCTAAAATTTGGGTTAGACCCATTTCCCACACAATTGCACCCCCTAAATAAGAATATGAAGTTGGATTTTCATAAAACGAAATGGATTTTTAGATATAGCTAAAACAAGTTTTCGGTAACTTCCGAAGCACATTTTTAGGAACTTTTTGGGTCGTTTCAATAACAGAACTACCAATTTAATACAATTAACATGAATTCATATTAGAATAGATCAAAAATCATAATCTAAATCATAAATGAAGAAATTAGATAGAACTTTATAAGACCTATAAAAATATATACTTGAATTTGGATGAAAATTAAGAAGTTGAAGGAGCTTCTTAGAAGGAATATTTTCATGGATGAAGACTCACATACCTTGAACAATAAACTAGGAGAAGCTTGCGAAATTCCTTCACTTTAATGGAGAATTTGGAAGAATTGCTTGAAAGTCTTGGACGGAGATTGGAGAGCCCTTTCTAGAGAGAAATTTTTGTATGTGTTGAATTGTGGAAGAATGGGTTTATTTGGGGGTTAAGGATAGCTTATAGGATGGGAATTAGTAAAACAAAACACCCAGATTCATTAAATGACACATAGAGAAAAGTCCAAAGTACCCTTCACTTAAAATTGAAAATCGAACAACAAACAATAGGGGAGCATATCTGTGATGTGGAGGTGTTCCATTCTTGTTCATTTTTTAAACGAATTTCAATTTTAGCCTGGTTTGGTCAGATTTTGGCCTATCTTGAACTATGTTGGCGATGCACCAGTGCCACAAAACCTTAAAGATAAGGAAGACATTTAAAAAAATATTTTGTGATCCACTTGTCCTTAAAATCCACTGAGGCTATTTTTACATTATTTTAGCGCTAACAAATTTTCCACCATCAAATGCTCAAGATATTACATTGTCACGACCCAAGCCTAGGGCCTAGACGTGCAACAGCGAATGAAAAACCCGAAGGCAATCCAAACAAACCTTTTAACATATCATTCACACTTCCTTGGTTGCGGAAGCATAATTAAACAACGACCAAGTAACAAATATTTCTAAGGGAATACGAGTTTATGACTCACGCTATGGGGATAGATAGGGGAAAAGTATTTGTTTGAATCACATAACAGGAAAGTGCTAAGGGGAGGGTAAGTACGACTCAATCTATGGGGAAATAGGAACTTATGACTTTCATCACTTCTCATAATTTATCAATAACATCAAATAACATCATATAAGGTATAGGGTCTATGGGATAAATCTCCATAAAAGCTCAACATCTCAACATAGGTACAAACACATAGTATCCAACATTACCACTAAGCATGAATAGGACGGGGACCAAGGCATGTCCCAGAATAACCCTCAAACTAGATGGTAAAGTGAAATAATGTCACAATATAAGCAAGATAGAAACCTGATATTGTCCCCGAACTAGAGGACTCACCACTTGTAAAATCTTCTATGATCCAAATGCTAGCCAAGCTGAGGATATCGAGGAGCATCGGTCCCTACATGATTAGATCATGTTGGCAGAAAGTATGTATTAGTACTTTGAATGTACTAGTATATAGGCATGTATTGCACAAAACAAGATTCATTAAACTGGTGAACAACATGATCACATATAGAACATTACTATATTCGTAAAACATAGGATAATGAGGGACATAGGTTATCATCCATAAGTCAAATGGCCATATTTATTTTGGGAAAAAACATTGGGTTTACATCAATGAAAGAACCATTTAATATAAATAAAACTCTAGAAATCATGAGAAAGGACACTATACCTGCTTAGAAAGAAAGTAATATACCTTTATGAGAAATACCAAGGAGTCCTGATGTTTCCCCTTTACCAGAAAAATGGGGGAAGTCACCTGACCAAGCGTCCTCCTAAGATACCTAAGTGGATCCACTAAAGCAAACTAATAAACAACCTCTACTAACGGGTGGTCTAGAAGCCAACCTCTACTAGTGGTGACCCCTATTTCCTACGGTGGCATGTAGTTATGGGATAATGGAATTATACTAACGGTTTCTTTCTCTAGCTATGGGGAGTATCTGCATCAATCCTAAGGTCAACTCGGTGCTATGTGTGACTCTCACAGAATAACCAAAGACATGAATCATAAAATCATCTAGTATAAAGAGGTATTCTACTAACCCATTCTAGAAGACTTTCGAACACAGATCATCATCATGAGGATAGCTCCTAAATCTATTTTATTCCTCTACTATTAGCCTATCATTATCTTATAATTTTCCCTAGGTGAAGGACTCTCAATCATTCATTCATTCCAAACTTCATAAGACTAGTCCCATTGGAGATACAAACATGAGGATAATAATGACATGCACAACTTATATACCATAACATTATAAGGAGGGCTTTAAAATAACACATAGCTTACGTAGGATTTCAACAAATTTCACAACGTACTTGATATACCTCATCCTCCATCACATTCATGAACAAGCATACATATAGTGAAAGTTTTTCATAATTTATAAAAAACTTCATCATTAAAAATTAGAAAACTCAATATGAAAAATTTGGTGGGATCATGTATGTGACTTTAAATCGTGTAACTCAAGAGTATAGACACGGGTAAAGTAAAACTGATTCATTTGAAAGTCATTGAAATCAACCCACCAATATTGTAGTTAAACTCCCAATTTGGGTATCATGAAATCATTTAAAAATCCATAATATTTCAAAGTACTTCAAGGTTTATTGGCATGCAAAGCTTTAGTATTATAGCCATAACACAATATCATTTCTTAGTTGGAGCCCATGCATCAATAGTTTGATAACCAATAAGTTTCGTATATATTTCATGCAATAGAGTGATAACAAAAGTTATTCATAATTAATTAGTCAGTAAAATCGATAACTTTTATGAAAATAGTTTTGGGACTCCATGGGTGGAAGGACCCATGGATGAAAGACCCACATACCTCAAATTTTTTAAATAGATAGTTGAAACTGTATGAGACTTGGAGGACTTCACTTGGGTTCTTGAATTCCAGCAAGAGTTCTTGAAAATCTTGAGATTGATTAGAGAATTTGGGAAGCTTAGAGAGGATTTTTGAGATAGTTTTTGAGTTAGGGCTTGAAAAATGGATGGAAAATGAGGGATTCCCATATATATAGGTGTTCGATTTTTTTCAAATTGCCGTTAAATTTTGAAACTTTTTTAACTAGGGCGCGACAGGTCCGTGACACGGATTTGTTGCGGAGTAGTTCATTTTTGATCAAAAATTAAATTCTCCCCCATTTTGTCCTAGGAAATTAATTGAGGCAATTTTTTAACCTAGTGGGCGACAATTCTACGACGAGGACTGGTCGCAAGCTTTTTTGGTTAAGCCCCAATCACCCGAAAAACTATTTTTTTTTCTACGGGTCATCCAAAAATTCAAGATCACCCATTTCCTACACAATTAACCCTCCCCCCCTCGAAACTGAATATGAAGTTGGATTTGCGAAATCATGCATGAATTTTGAGATATTCAAGAAATACACTATAGGGCATTTTTCCGAGGTGCGGGACAAGTGTTATAATATCCCCCTCTTGTAATATTCATCGTAGAATGTGAGTAAAGCAAGCATGAATAGAGTGGAATGACAACTATCAACCTTTTACGAATGCAATAATGGGAATCAAACATTGTTTTCATGTAAATTTCAAAGTCTCTAACATGGACATTATTTTGAAATCATGAGTAACAATTTTTCTTAATTTAACATAAAACATCAATTAACATAATCCATGGGCTTGCATTCATAAAAAAGTAACATGTCAAGACTAAACAAATGATGCATGAGAATAAACATGAACTGCCATTATTACCAATATGACAACACAACTACTTACACAAACATAAACCATAACACTAAAACTTACGAAACCATTTGGTACCAACCATCACCATATTAAAGGAAACACATAAGTACTGGGCATAACATTACGATCTGTCTCTCTTCCCTATCTAGAAGCCACTGAGCAATCTATTTTCTTGTATCCTAGTTCACCACACTCAAAGAAACCTTCTTGACCCGCCAAACATACTCCTAGGTGCATCTTACCATATTTGTCACAAGTAGGATATGAGCTTCTTTACTTCTTACTCCTATCCTCCGATGTCTTGGTAAATGATGACCCCCCCTAATCAGAACGAGCTCTCTTAGACTCTCTTGCTTTCTTCCTTATCTTCTAATCTTCGATTTGCTCCACATAAGTCATGAGCCTTGATATATCCATCTTCTTTACTAGCATAGCGGTCTGATACTCTTGGACAAGAGGTTGTTGTTAGTGAGAGAAATAACCTTAGGTACTTCTAATGGCACGACACAAATCATAATGAAGTGAAACATTTCCTAAAATACCTCATTGCCTCCTATTCATAGATGTGGCATGCTTCACAACCATGAACAAGACTCTACTTGATGCGGTGTGTTGGATGTCCGAGGACCAATTATAAACCTAGTGATCTAAGCCTAAGGCCTAGACGTGACACAACAAATGGAATGCTCGAAGGCAACCCAAACAAACCTCTTAACATATCATTTGCACATCCTTGGTTGCAGAAGCATAATTAAACAACAATCAAGTAACAAATAATTCTAAGGGAATAGGGGCTTATGACTCATGCTATGGGGAAATATAGGGGAAAGAGATTTGCATGAATCACATAATAAGCATGTACTAATGGTAGGGTAAGTAGGACTCAAGCTATGGGGAAATAGGGACTTAGTTATTTTATCCCTTCTCATCATTTATCAATAACATCAAATAACATCATATAAGGGATACGGTCTAAAGGATAAATCTCGATAAAGCTCAACATCTCAACATAGGTACATAGTGTAGTATCTAACAACACCTCTAAGGATGAATAGGAAGGGGGAGAAGACATGTCTCAGGATCACCCTCAAACTAGCAGGTAAAGTGAAATAAATGCACAACATAAGCAAGATAGAAACCAGATACTTTCCTCAAACTATAGGACTCACCATACGCAAAATCTTCAATGATCCAAATGCTAGCCACGCGGAGGATATCGATGAGCACCAGTCCCTACATGGTTAGATCATGTAGGCAAAACATATTCATTGGTACTTTGAATGTACTAGTATGTGGGCATGTAATACACAAAACAAGAGTCATTAAACTAGTGAACAACATGATCATTTAGAACACCACTATAATCATAAAACATAGGATAATGAAGGACATAGGTTATCATGCATAAGTCAAATAGTCACATTTTTTTGGGGGAAAAACTTTGGGTTTACATAAATGAAAGAACCATTTAATATAAATGAAACTCTAGAAATCATATTCAAAGACATTGTACATGCTTACAAAGAAAGTAATATACCTTTATGAGAAATACCAATGATAATAACAAAGAACCATAACATATATGAAGGAAGCCGTGTAAGCTTTAGAGACAATGAGTTATACAACTTTAATACACACTTGGACATGACATAAAGGAACCATCATAATCATCATAAAATGGTTAACTTGGGACCATAAGGAGAACTTGAACATGTGTGAGAGCAATCTTTAACATACATAAATCATGTGAGCTAAACCATAGAGTCCTGATATTTCCCCTACACCAAAAGAATGGATGAAGTCACTTGCCAAGGTGACCTCCTAAGATGCCTCAGTGGATCCATTAAGGCAAGATATTAAGCAACCTCTACAAACGGGTGGTATAAAAGCCTACCCCTACTACTGGTGACCTCTATTTTCTACGGTGGCACGTAATTATGGGATAATGGGATTCTACTAACGGTCTCTTACCCTAGATATGGGGAGTATCCACATCTACGCTAAGGTACACTTGGTGCTAAGTGTGAAATTTTACAGAATAACCAAAGATATGAATCATAGAATCATCTACTATGAAGAGGTATTCTACTAACCTATTCTAGAAGACTTTCAAACATAGATCATTATCATAAGGATAGCTCCTGAATCTAGTTTATGCCTCTACTATTGGCCTATCATAATCTCATAATTTTCATTAGGTGGAGGACTCTTTACTCAATCATTCATTCATTTAGAACTTCATAAGACTAGTCCCATTGGATGTACAAATATAAGGATAATAATGACATGCACAAGTTGTATACCATAACATAATAAAGAGGGATTTACAATAACACATAACTTTCATAGGATTTCAATAAATTTCACAACGTACTTGATATCCCTCATCCTCCATCACATTCATGAACTAGCGTAATTATAGTGAAACCTTTTCATCATTTATAAGAAACTTCATTATTAAACTCTCATCATTAGAAATAATTCAAAATTAGAAAACTCTATATGAAAATTTTTGTTGGCTCATGCATGTAACCTTGAATCGTGTAACTCAAGAGTATATACATGGAAAAAGTAAAACTAATTCATTTGAAAGTCATTCAAACAAACCCACCAATATTTTAGTAAAACCCTCAATTTGGGTATCATTAAATCATCCATTAATCCATAATTTTTCAAAGTCTGTCAAGGTTTCATGTCATGCAAAGATTTAGTATTGTATCCATAACATAATATCATTTCTTAGTCAGAGCTCATGCATTAATAAATTTATAACCAATAAATTCCATACATATTTCGTGCAATAAAGTGATAATAAAAGTTATCCATAATGAATTAGTCATTAAAATCAAGAAATTTTATGAAATTAGTTTTGGGACTCCATGGGTGGAAAGACCCATGGATAAAAGACTCATATACATTAAATTCTTGAAATAGATAGAGGAAACTTGATGAGACTTGGAGTACTTCACTTGGGTTCTTGAATTCAAACAAAAGTTCTTGAAAATCTTGAGATTGATTGGAGGATTTGGGAAGATTAGAGAGGATTTTTGAGATAGTTTTTGTGAGTTAGGGCTTGAAAAATGGTTGGAAAATGAGGGTTTCCTGTATATATAGGCACTGGGTTATTACCAAATTGCCCTTAAATTTTGGAACTTTTTAAACTAGGGCGCGATAGTTTCGTGACGTGGACTTGTCGTGGAGTAGTTCATTTTCGCTCGAAATTTCAATTCTCCCATGTTTTGGCTGGATGCCATTGTTTACACTAGTGGGTGACAAGTCCGCGACGCGGATTGGTCACACACTTTTCTGGCTAAGCCCAAATCCCCCGAAAAATTATTTTTCGCTACGGATCATCTAAAAATCGAAGACCACCCCTTTCCTACACAATTTCTCCCCGTGAAATTGACTATAAAGTTGGATTTGCGAAATCATGCAAGATTTTTTGGATATTCAGAAAATACACTATAGGGCATTTTTCTGAAACGCGGGAGAGGTGTTACATACATTGTGAAATCTAATACAGTTCATAGATTGATTAATGGGAGAAAACCATAAACATTGAGATATCTCAAACCATGAACCTATTTACAGGTCGTATTGTATTCCACATGATGTAGATATTTCTCGTGGAAAAATTTCAAAGAGTCAGATTCTTTCACCCATTTTCATGGAACCATTCCATGGGTCATCAAACATTCTACATACCATAAAAGGCATTTGTAGAAGCTACCATTAGTTAATCTTGAAGGCTATTTAAGATATTGATCGTGCTTTTAATGCTAAAGGTATATCATTTTAGGACTATTCCTAAGACCTATTACTATCCAAACCCTCCAATTTTACCCATTCTTTCACAATTTATCTACTTAAAAAAAATTTCTCTCAAAAATTTCTCTCAAACCAATTCAAGGAAGAACATGTGAGGGTTCCAAGGATCCAAGTCTTCTCCTAAGGTTCCAATGCTAGATTTCATTCAACGTATGTGGATATTCATTGGTGGATTCCTTTCATTTATGAAGCCCAAAAGAATTCTCTACTTTTTCATGGAATTATCAATATCAGAATCTAGGGTTCTAATGATCTAGCATTACATTTTATTTATTATGCTTTTACTCCTTATTGTTATTGATTGAATTATGCCTGAATTGACGTTAATTATATGATTTGAAGGCTTTTCATTCAAATTCTCCTCAAAGTCATTTAGGGTTCACGAAATTCATTATGGGTTCTTTCAATTATGATTCCATTGATATTTTTCTACATGATTATGAAAGATTTTATCCAAATTTCATGATTTAAAATTGATTATCTGTGAACATATGTAATTTTTCCTATTTTTCACTATGATTATAATCATGAATTGATAAGGATTTCATGCAAGCTTTATGACAAAAATGAAATAAGTTTTAATGACACTCTTCAAGGAGGTATAAATGTCATAACCTAATTTCTCATGTCGTGATGGAACCTACACAACCCCTCCGATAGGTAAGACTATCCCATAACCCAAAATCATAGGCAACAGACTATCCCAGTGGAACACAACCCTAATAAGTAAAATCTACCACAATAAAGATAAGAATTTTGAAATGCCAAAGAATGTAACATACAAACACCTACCCTAAGACCTAACACTGTATTCGAGCATATAATATATAAAATAGGAGCACAAGACTTTTCAAATACAATATCAGTACAACCTATCTTTGAATACAAAATAAAGATAGGTCCAAATGCAGTAAGATGGAAAACAGCGACTCTAGAAGCCAAGAGCTCACCCAGATCACCGAAATGCTCATCTAGCTCTGCAAGAAAGGAAGCCAACAATGGGACTCGCACTATGATCTGCAAGGGGCAAAAGTGTATCATGAGCACTAAACAAATGGTACTCAGTAGGCATAGGCCAACTAAACTCTACAAAACAAGTATAACTATCATGAGAATTAGGCTAGTAAAGTGCAAGTAGTAAGATAACAACAAAAATAACCACAACTAAGGTATATATGATGACAAAACAAAATACAAAGCATACCTAAGAGGATAAGGCCTACTATCTGCTACCATGAAAGATAAGTTATGAAATCAATTAATAATAACAACGAAAGAAAAACATAGAGTCTGAGATAATCTATCAACCTAGAAACTAGTCTGAAATAACCTAGGAGGGTATATGCTCAACCCCAAATAATAACTCATTCCTACCATGACTATAGAATCACTATAATAGAATAACATAGGTAGGCATAAATTCCACCAACAATACAAAAAGTAAACAAAACCCTGACCAACATCCCATGCTACTTGGGGACCAAGCAACAAATAATATACTGCAGATAATGATGCATGATGCCTTTCTTTGGTAAGATCCTATAAAAGGTTGAGGTTGGGACTACCTAATACCCAGAATGCTCTCTTGGAAGTATAATGGGGGCCGAGGCCAGGACTACCCAATACATGAAATACTTGTCCAATTAATAAGAAGGTCAAGGTTGAGACAATCCAATACTCTGAATACTTACATGAAAGAGTATAAGAGGGATCAAGGCTAGGAATGCCCAATACTCAAAATGGTTACCTAGTTAATAAGGAGGTAAATAATAGGACATAACCAAAATACTTTCCTAGGTAAGATGAGAAGGTAAAAAATTGTAATGACCCTCTAGGTTAATTCTATATTTTTGTGATATTTCAACTATTTTGAGCTTTTGTATAGTAACCGAAAACCTTTTATGGCTTATTGGGATAGTTGAAATGGTTGTGGGTGGTTTTGGTTGAGAATTGTGTGAGTTTGTTTGTTAACGAGAAGTTAAAATTGCAAAAGTGAGTTTTTTGACAAAACCATAGCAAACGGCCTTAGAATGGGATTCTGACGGTTTTGTCAGTTTCAAAATAATTAATTTAGGCTAGAAGGGTTGTTGGTCCGAGGATAGTGGGTCCCCATATAATTTTCAGCTAAAGGTTACAAAATGAGTTCTATTGGAAGCTAAAAAGTGCATTTTTGTAAAAACCTACCTAAATGCACTCAAAATAGAAATCTGATAGTGCGGACAACTCCAAAACATCATAATTGGTCTAAATAACCCTTTGTTAGTTGACAGGGACAACCAATTGTATTTTGACCCCCTCAATAATTTTAGCTAAAATTAGCCGGAAAGAAGTGTGATCCTCATTTTTCTGAAGGATGCTCTGTTGGGATTTTTGACTGCACCATTAGATCCGAAATATCAAAACCCATTTGGTTGCACTATTTGTTTGCATAAAATAGACATCAGATGTCGTGGGAAGTTTTGGAAATTGCTAGTACAACACCAGGTAATCCTTAGCATTCGCTGAGGGATAGGCGTGATTGCGGATAAGGGGATGACCAAAGCTCCAAGTTGGTGAAGCTTAGAGCCACGTTCAAGGAGAAGGGAAGCACACCCAGAGATCCACATTCTCTATGTCTTAAAGGGTGGCCTATATATAGGCTCAATCCCCTTCGCAAACAACCATAACTCCAAGATTGCATCAACTATAAAAATCGCTCTAGGACTTCGTTTTTGATGATTCAAAGGTCAACATGACTGGGCTTTTTGCAAGGAATGTAGCGGTGGAGTTGGATTCGGTATTTGGCATGTATTTTGAGGTAAATTCACTATTTTAGCTGAATATCTTCTCAAAATTAGTGAAAACATTACGTCTTGATATCTTACCTGATTCTTGACAGAATTATGTGAAAAATGAGTCTAAATTGTTCTACGTTCTAAGGGGAACACTGTGGTATGCTAGGTGTTAGGTTAAAATTTTCTGGTTTGCTTAAATTTTGACTGAGAAAATTTTGAAAAGAATATTTTCCTCATAAAGTTTTCATCTCCATTTTGGGCCTTTTCTCGGTCTTCTGGGTCTATTTTGGGCCAAATTTTTAGATGTAGACCTGAGTTGTCATGGGGGTTGTATTTTGGGATTTTTTGTGTGGACCCTATTTTCCCCATTTTAGGTGCTTTTGGCCTAATTTCACATGTTTTTTTGAGTTAATACAACCAATAGGATCGTATTAATATTTTGAACTATATTTTAAATGGCTGAGCAGTGTTAGGAGACTATCAGGAGGTAAAAAGCTTAGCTGAGTTGACTCAAAGTTTGAGGCATCTGTTGCCAGGTAGGCTAGGCTTCCCCTAAACCTTTGACTGAGTAAGACTATATGCATGTTAAATCAAAATGTTTATAAGGTTACTAGGTGTGCTCTGTATGTGTAGTATACGTTAGTGTCACGACCCGGATAGGGGACTTAGATGTGAGATGGCGAAGGAGAACCCGAAAGTCCTCGATTAAGCCATCCTACCATCATTACACACATCATTGGTTCAGAAACACGAAAGCTAAGCACATAACACATAATCTCTAAGGGATTCGCGACTTGGGACTCAAGCTGTGGGGACATTTTTGGGAATGGGTTCAACATGAATTCACGTAACACATAACAATAATCTCTATAGGGATGGGTGAGTAGGATTCCAGTATGGGGCACACCGGGATTATGGGACTTTCCACATAAGCACGTAGTCATTCACATATACTAACATATAATTCATAAGCATAATCGATAACGATGCTCATAATCAAGGCTAATAAACATAACTTCCATAAGAAAAAAGTTCAACCTAACAAGTCGACGTACAAGAGTTTAGATTTTCCATAAGTCTCTACATATATTAAATGGGCCTCAATATAGTTTGAGGATCACCCTAAATACGTAAATGAAACAAATGACATAATAAAACTAGGTGGAAAGAAGGTGGCTATTTCCCTTGAACAAAAGGGCTCATTACTAGCAAATGTAACAACCCGAATATTTTCGAAATATACTTATTGTTGGAATTATATGATGTACTACTCATAATGGTTATGTTTTGGTAGCCACGGGTTGAGTTTAAGTGGCCGAACGCAAAACGGGCTAGTTAGTGGCCTATAGTGACAGTTTCGACAGCGTACTTTAAACAGTCAAATCTTTTGATTTGGGATGCAAAATGTAGGCTAATATATATCAAATTTAATCTCTTTGAGTTAGCTTGGCAACACAACTGGTTTCACTCGATTCAAAGTTCAGATGAGGGAGTTATGGCCCAAACAGTGGGACTGTCTGAAATTCGGAAGACATTGGAGATAGGCTCAGGAAAGTAGCAAAGGGCAAGGCCACAGACCCTGAAACTTTACACGGTCTGTGTGGTGTGTCGTGGGATACTCCAGTGATCTAAGGGTGGCCAGGAACAACCCCTAAGGCGAGTGTAGGACCATGAGACCCTAAACGGCTCATTTTAGACTAGACGGTCCGTTCACTGTCCCGTTAAGTGGGACAGCGGCTAGGCCAAGCCATAGACAAGTTTAGGTGGCTAAGTATAGTCTCATGGGACCCTTACACATCCAGTAAACCTCCAAACGGTCCGTCAAAAGTGTCCGTCAAGTGTTACATAAAGTCCTCCGAGAGTTCATGCTGAAAAATTGACTAAGTGTTGTCTGATGGAGGGGGAAACGGACCGTGAATAGTGAGATGGGCACTGTAGAGGCCATCTCACTCTGCTTAGTCTCAGAAAGTTACATTTTATTAATGGTATTTTCGTGATTTAACATTTCCTTAAGCCC
>JBCEWC010016794.1:0-12885 GCA_038996855.1 Solanum aculeatissimum
CGCAACAATTTGCTTGAGAATTCGCAACGATTTCAACTAGAAAAGTGTTAAATGATGAGCATTTTCGCGATTCATCATTATGCCACTATTTAAATTAATAAACTCAATGCTTTGAAAAATACATTAGAAAATGGCCATAATTAATAATAAGAATAAATTTAAAATTAATGCTAAATTATCTCTTAATTTTTTAAATTAAATAAATAAAAATAAATATCTATTTTTTAAAATTGAATACCTAGGAGCAAATGTGCAAGTTTTATAAATGAAAAATAAAATAAAATTGTCAGACACATGTTAAGAAATGGACCCACCTAATAAAATATATTAGTATTGTGTAAAAGGGTTAATGAGTCACTACATGCAAAATTAATAAAGCATGCCCAACGAATTGAGTTACTTTCGGACAGTTGGACAAATTAACATTCAAAATCAAATGCAAATGACTAAATAATCATCTATAACCTAATTAATTACTTTAACCAGACTTGTTGATACCAATAGGGTTATTGCATGAAAGGGCTAATGGGTCACTACATGCACAAATAATAAAGCATGCACAAAGAATTGAGTTACTTTCGGACAATTGGACAAATCAATGTTCAAACCCAAATACAAATGACTAAATAATCATCTATAACCTAATTAATTACTTTAACCAGACATGTTGATACCAATAGAGGATACTCACGCTCCTATATTAGTAGAAATTATGCACATCCCAATTAGCTAGAGAATAAAATAATTGGAAGTAAGGTCAGCTACCCAAGACAAAAGGAGGGAGCAGAAATCTCCCAATAATGGCGGATCTGTTATTTAAAATATGCATATTGATGATAAGCCAGGGCATGGACACTGCAGATAGGTGTCACGGAAAATTAGATGGTTTACTACTGCTAAATATTTTAGTTTTTTGTGTCTACACTGTCTTTACGTGTGCCTATCATTTTATATTTTAATAAAATTTCTAACTCTTATCACTTGGCATGGGCATGGGCATGGGGATAGGGATGGAGGATAAATGTACAATAGTATAAAGAAAAGAATGGGGGAGATGCTGACATAACAAACCGCACCCAGCGAATTTGACGGGCAAATCACAAACTCAGCCCTTAAATATATATTTATGGCGTCATTTCCTCGAACTTTTCATCATTATTCGCCATTTCAATCCTTCTTATCTTCGAATGCATGTGTCATCCTCTTCTCCTTACTATTCTTTCATCTTCGTCAGCATCCGAGGCTTTATTGGAATTTTTCTAAGCTTTTCTGGCATAAATATCTTTTGGAAAAATCAAAGTGTTTTGTCACCAATGGACGTGGAGGATAAGCCTGAACATCTTCTTGTTCTTGTTCATGGCATCTTGGCAAGCCCGAGTGATTGGACGTACGCACAAGCAGAGCTAAAAAAGCGGTTGGGAAGAAACTTCGTGATCCATGCAAGTTCATGTAACACTTTCATTAAAACCTTCACCGGGATTGATGGAGCTGGAAAGAGGTTAGCAGATGAAGTCATGCTGGTTGTAAAGAAGCGAGACCACACCTTAAAGAAAATTTCCATTTTAGCTCATTCTCTTGGTGGATTGATTGCAAGATATGCACTTGGTCTTCTTTATAGTGATCATGATGTTGGTGCTGCTTCAGCTACTACAAACTTCAAGCCAAAAGGATTAATTGCTGGGCTGGAACCAATCAATTTTATCACCTTGGCAACACCACATCTTGGTGTCAGAGGGAAGAAGCAGCTTCCATTTCTATTCGGAGTTCCGATCTTGGAGAAACTTGCAGCACCAATTGCTCCCTTTCTTGCTGGTCAAACTGGTAGACAGCTCTTCCTTACCGATGGCAAACCCAACAAACCACCTCTTCTACTTAGAATGACATCTGACTCTGGTGATGGCAAATTTCTATCAGCCCTCGGTGCTTTCAAATGTCGGGTACTTTATGCTAATGTATCTTATGACCATATGGTTGGTTGGCGTACATCCTCTATAAGAAGGGAGACACAACTTTTCAAGCCTTCTCTGCGATCTTTGGAGGGCTACAAGCATGTTGTAGATATGGAATACTGTCCGGCTGTTCCATCTGAAGGTCCCCATTTCCCTCCTGAGGCCGCCAAAGCAAAGGAGGCAGCCCAAAATGCACCCAGCATGCAGAACACAGTGGAATACTATGAAATTATGGAAGAGGAAATGATACGTGGCTTACAGCAGTTAAGTTGGAAGAAAGTTGATGTTAGCTTTCACTCGGCATTTTGGCCCTTCTTCGCTCATAACAATATCCATGTAAAGAATGAATGGTTTCACAATGCTGGAGCTGGAGTAATTGCTCATGTGGCAGACCACATAAAGCAACAAGAGAAGCAACAGGAATACCCCTTATTTATTACAGCTAGTTTGTAGCTTACACAGTTGTAAAACCACTGATAAAGAGTTCAGAAATGAATTCATACAACAATAGTAAAGCTTTGATTCTTCTGAGCAATTGTAATTCTGTTAAGTTGCTGCGAGAAAAAATAAATATCACTAACGAACTTCTTAGCCACCTTGGATGAGGTGTAATCACATGCATGCTTCACCTTGTCATTGCAATTTCATCCCTTGAGAGGGACCGGAGCTTATGGCATGTCATTACAATCCATTGTGGACATTTATTGGCCATTAACAGTGGTGTTTCTCCCCATAAATAATGACCATCCATCTAAGTTTCAAAATTGGTTAATCAATGCAACTGATTATTGGACTTCCATTATAGCCTAAAGCAACTAGTATTCTAAATGTGCATGCCTTTCCATATAAAGCTTGAAGTTCCATCATAAACTGATCCGGAAAAAAAGCATTGTCACGATTGCACCAGGTTGGTCTCCTCACCATAAATAGAGTGGGAAGGGGCATTGGTGATTAGGGAAACCATTGCTTCTTCTGCTTCTATGTCACTGGACCATCCCCATTCTTTTCCCTGAATAAAAATCTCACAACTTGAAGAGTATTTTTGAATACTCTGTCCAGCAACGTGGGCCACTTCATTAGCTATTTCAGCGACATGATCAAGTTCAGTGTTGTTTTAACACCAATGCAAAAATCATCCAAAATTGTTTCCATCTTTATAGATTCTAAAAGTAACTTCAAAAGAATTATTTACTCCTGAAAAAGAATCACTTATCATCACTCATTAGTAGAGACATTGAGTTGACTTACAACATTAACACCAAATAAAATGTATGCATTCTCACAATATATTTTGAAATAAATGAGAAGTCATTGGAACACCTTATATGAATATAGAAATCGAATTTTTGTGTTTTAACTTTTAACGATGACTCTGCAAGTTATATTGTGCATCAATTATGATCTGTTAGAATTAGTTTAATGAGTAGTTTGAACACGTGAACATGTTTATTCTAACTATATACCAAGTTACTAATCAATACAGATATAGAGAGAGACAATGCCAAGATTCAGGATTAAAATGCAGTGGTTAAGATTTGGAATTCCATAAGGGCAATAACCACAAGTTAACATACACCAATACCTAAACCAACAAACAACAACATGCCCGGTTGTAATCCCACAGGTGGGTCCCGGAGGGTAGTGTGTATGAAGACTTACCCCTACATTATGAAGGTAAAGAGGTTGTTCTTACAAACTCTCTACTCAAGCAAAACATATCAAAATAAAGTATGGAAATACAATGGGGAAGAGAACAATAGTAACAAAATATAATACGATAACTGAATCAAGGAAATGATGGGTACAATAAAATCAAAGAATAAGATAGTACTAGAGTAACAATTCCTTGTTCCAGAAGTAGTTCGTCATGGTCAGCATAATAACTATATCAGTATATCAACACTATCGCTTATCAGAGCATTCAAAGAGTTAACACAAGCTTGAAGCAACTATAATCATCAAAAATACTGATGGAAATCCTCATAAAAAGAGTTCATAGATCCATTAGCCAGCACAAAATGATCCAATTAATGTAACATGCATCTACCATTACAAGGAATATAAGCTCCGTGTACATAACTTTAAAGCCAAATTATATGTATTATATGCAGCAAAAGGAATATAAATTACAGATGCAATATTAGAAAAAAAAAAAAACATAAAAATCCTTAATTCCATACCTCTTAGGGGTTGTTTGGTGTGAGAGATAAAAATAAATATTCATCGGATAAAGAAATAGTGAAGGAATAAAATTTTGATATCTTGTTTGGTTGCCAAGTTTGGGATAACTTATCCCACCATTTATACCATAGTGATGGGATAAGTTATCCCATATACATGGGAGGATAACTTATCCCAGAATAAGCTAATCCGAGGATTAGTTATCCTGGGATAAGTAGCTCCCAACCAAACAACCCCTTAAAGTAATGCTCCAGCTAAAAAGAAAACTCAAAATAAAGGTAGGGAAAAGCCAGGTAAGGAGCCCTTAATTTTCCTCCCACTAAACATTTTTCATGTCTTGGACAACCAAAGTAGAACAGACTAAACCAACAATAACTAAACCAAACCGAGAAAAAAAGAAAACTCAAAATAAAGGTAGGGAAAAGCCAGGTAAGGATCCCTTAATTTTCCTCCCACTAAACATTTTTCATGTCTTGGACAACCAAAGTAGAACAGACTACACCAACAATAACTAAACCAAACCGAGAAAATATGCGCTGTCAGTATGTATTTGGATTAAATGAGGAGTCATTGAAACACATTATATAAACATAAAAAATGAGTTTTCATCTTTTAAAAAAATCAGTGATATCATCATTGGCTATGGATCAAAGACAACATGTTTTATGTAACAAACTAACCATACTTCAAGTATTAATGAATCGGTAGTGTTGCTACATGATTCATTTTTACGTATTTCATTGAAGAAAAAACTCTTGCTTGTAATAGTAACTGACAATGTTGCTACATGATTCATTTTTTTTATGTATTTCATTGAAGATAAAACTCTTGCTTGTAATAGTAACTGACAATATCAAACTTAACTTCAGAATCAAATAACAAGTCTCTAGGTCATATGCAAAACTTTTCAACCTACATCCTTGGAAGATCATCAAACCCTCTGATGTTAGAAAAATTGTAGTCCCATTTTCAACAGTTTCTCTGTTCTTAACATGCTTACAATTTTGCAACTTCTGTTATGCAACACCATCCTGGGACTTCTTGGAAGGGCAACGTAAGGCTAAGTAACCGTTGTTTGAGTAGTCACAATCCGCCAACTGGGGTTCCCTTTGTATGCTAGATTAGACTATCAGTGTCATACCAAAAAACTAATGTCAAAAGCAATTGAGAGAACAAAAAAGAGAATGAACGAAAGCTTGATTATATTAATCAAAGCTATTATAGAAAGACAACACGGTATCGAGAAGGAGAAACACCAGAACAGAGAATTACTTTCTTGCTTGAAATGTTTTACAACAACATACCTAGTATAGTCCCACAAAATAGGGTCTGGGAGGTAGAATATACGCAAATCTTAACTCTACCTCAGAGGTAGAGAGGTTGTTTCTGATAGAAACTCAGCTCAAGAAAACATTCCAAAGCAATTGAGAAAAAGAAGTAACTAAAGTACAAGAAACAAAAACACTAACAAAAATAACAAATAGTAACAGAATGAAAACTACAACAAAACAATATAATAATTGAGGTACAAGAAACAACAAATAGTAATAAAAATCGAAGGACAAAAACTACAGGAGCTACTACAACTACAAATATAATGGATAGCAACGCAACATACTACCACCTACTAACCTTCTACCCTAATCAGTATCCTCCACCCTCCTATTTAAGGTTATGTCCATGTTAAAGCTACAAGTGCATCATGTCCTATCTAATCATCTTCCCCAAATACTTCGTCCGGATACATCTACCTCTCTTGAAACCATTTATAGTCAACTTCTCACACCTCCACACGAGAAAATCTGTGCCTCTCCACTTCACATTCTCGAACCATTTCAGTCTCGATCCTCGCATATTGTCCTCTGCCTAAGTTACTCCCAACTTATCCCGAATATCTTCATTTCTAATATTATCTCTCCTAATATGCCAACATATACATCATAACATTCTCACTTTCCCAACTTTCAGCTTCTGGGTGTGAGAGTGTTTTTACTGGCCAACACTCATAAAACAAAGTTGGTCTAAACACTACTCTATAGAACTTACCTTTAGGTTTTGGCGGCACCTTCTTATCACATAAGACTCCGGATGCAAGCCTCTAGTTTATCCACCATGTACTAGTACAGTGAGTGACATCCTCACCAATCTCTCATTCCCTAGGCTAATAGACCCAAGATACTTGAAGCTTTCTCTCTTTTGGATGACATGTGTATCAAGCCATCATTTCCACATTAACCTCCTATAAAACCTACACCGTAAGTAGTCCATCTTAGTCCTGCTCAACTTGAACCCTTTAGACTTTAGGGTATGTCTCCAAACCTCCAGCTTAGCATTAACCCTGCCACAAGTTTCATCAACCAGAACTATGTCATACACCAAGACACCTCGCCTTGAATGTCTCATCAATGTGTCCATCACCAAGGCAAATAAAAATAGGCTAAGGGTTAATCTCTGATGAAACCCCATCAAAATGGAAAAGTGCTCCAAGTCTCCTTCCAGAGTCCTTGCCCAAGTCTTGACTCCACCATACATATTTAGTTTTTTATCATGCTTTTTCATTCATTTTTTGGCTTTCGCAAGATAGCTTCACACTATATCCATGTTTAGCTTCCATTCCCGCAAGAAGTTAGCACTCGAGGAGGTTTTGACACGTTTGGAGCATTCATAGAGTATGGGAGTAGTGTTTGTTGCCCAATAACAATTTCAAAATCGCTTTTGTTAGTACTCATGCCTTTTTGTCTAAGTTGCTCGGACTCTTCGCTTTCAGTGCCGCACCCGTGTCGACACAACATGGGTGTGGGATCCGTACTTGATCTGGTCAATCAATTTTGGATACTTTGACCAAATTTGAGAGAGAAATTATGGACAGATTTGATGATTTTGTAATCAAAACAAAAACTAAGGTAAAGTCTAAGAAAATGTAATACCTTGTATACATAAATTTCTATGTCGCACCCTTTCCTTTTATCTCCTTTCAGGATTCTCCTCTTCATCAATATTTTCTCTTCAGGTTTTCCACGTAACCTCATAATTTAGGTTTTATAAATCTATTTTTAGATATTTGAATTATTTTTAACCAAATCTCCACATATGAACTGTATCCCCAAATCTTAAAATTTAGATCATAAAGGATCTGACCTTTAGATCCACACCCATATCGGACACCCACACCCGAGTCCGAACAACTTAATTTTTTGCGAATTGAAACACAATTGAGCAACATCAAGAGCTTCACCCAATTCTTCTATGAGTTAATAACAAAATGGCAAAGGTACTCTTCCGACATGCCATTAAACTGCTCGGTCTGGCCATCAGATTGTGGGTGGAAACTCAAACCGTGGCTCAACTTAACCTAAGGCATTTAAAGAGTTGGGTCCAAAAGTTGCTAGTGAAGCGAGAGTCACGACACTAATGATGTCTCTAGGTAAGCCCTAATATTTGACAATGTGAGCTAAGAAGATGATAGGGCATTGGTCGTTGGCCCTGACAATGGGTGCATTGGGGCATGACTTGCTGAGGGGCGCTGTTGGCATTTGCCTGTGGCTAGGCACTAACGAGGGTTATCGATAGGGTGACAAACACGACACACTTGTCACTTGGCAAGACCAAGACAACAGGGCCATCCATGGCACTTGGCTCTTCGAGGCTTGACAGAGCACAACCAACGGGTCATGAGGCATGGGTGGAAAGCACCCATAACATCCAATCTCACGAATTTCAGCATTTTCTATGTTTCGGATTCAACATATTAGACTTAATCAATACCACTCTATCTATTCAACAATTTCTTCACAACTTCAAGAGCAATTTCTTTACCTGATGAGAAAGATTTTCCTAACCAAGTTTTAATTGCGATCTTGAGTTATGGTTTCTTAATGATCTCATTGATAAGTTTTCTAGGAATCAATTTTTCTTTTTGTAACTATAAATTTTTATCATCATAGAATCAAGAGAATGCTATGGAATGTGTAGCTTTGTAGGAAATTTACTTTAACTAGCTTATTGGAAAAAACCAAGTTACTATATAAAGGTTAGTGCTTTTCTTTGTTTCATAGACGAGATATCCACGAGTCTGATTCAAATTGATGTTTGAATACAGGATGTATGCTGTTGTCAAAGATTATGAGCCTGCCTATATATAAATCAAGTTTCACATATGCAGAGGTCAAGACTGGGAGCTAGTTTTGCATCTGCCGGAGAGGAGATTCAAACCACTTACACTAAAAACCAGTGTACACTCTCTGTTTCACTCCCATCCCCATATCCCTTTCAGATGTCATTAACGAAAAGTTCCATAACCATAAAGTAATAGCCACAAAAAAGAGGGTCTTTATAATTCTTCAATGGAATTTTAACATGCTGCAAAGACCCAACAAGAAAAAAATGATAGGACAAGCAAAGTCTCAGTACTTATACCGGCTAGCAGATGAACCGAGGAACTCTGAGTGGCCAGCTGACAATTCAAATGGAAGAGGTGATTTTTTGTGGTCGTCTGTTGGAACAAATACTTCAAAGCCACAGGTGATTGTAACGAGTGCAAACAAAAGCATAAGGAAGAGTAATAAGAATCTCCAAATCGCAGAAAAAGACCACTATTGAAATGGGAAAATAGATTATACTGGTTTGATTTAGATTTATTTTATAAAATCCTGCAAACAAAGATACTGAATCACTTTACCCAACACTTAAATTTTTTTCATTATTAATTATTGGAACAAAGTTGCTCTATCAATGTCCATCTTTCCATATTTTTTCCTAGATATTTAGGTGAGACAATTTATGTGTAAGATATACTCCATGAAAAATGAAAATTACAATGAAAAAAGCACCTACAAGAAATCAAAAAGGCTTCGTGATTCTTCTTTTCAATTCATGAAGGGTCCTGATGGGAAGCAAGGCAAACGGAAAGAGAGAGTTGCGCCTCCTGACACTGTCGGCGTTTGAGGGCGGTGCCGCCACTGGAGCAGAGGCTGCGGACGGCTTCTAATTCGTCCGGACATATAACGGCCACCATACACTCTGCCAGCGACCGGTTTATGTGGCGGCATGCTAGTTCCCTCTCCCTGCCGGCCGCAAACCGGCGGTGGCACCCAGTTAAGGCCGTGTACAGCCGATTGCAGTCGCCTCCCATTGAGGGTTCTCTGCTCGACATAGTCCTCTGTCTCCGATGGATTGTTGGACTAATTTAAGATTTTGAATTTTGATTGCTACCAAGTTGGATCGTGGAAGGCTTTTCACGAACAATTTGGAGAAACTTATTATCACTCCGATTTTGTCTCAAGAACTTTTCGCGAGAACTCTCTGAAACAAACTAATTCCGTCCTTCTCCTTTTATATTACACTATTTTCACTATTTTCTAATTGAAAAGTAAATTATTTTCAATTAGTAATGTGAGCATTAATATTCTTCTTGAACGGATTAAAAAAAAAAGAGTATTATAAAATGTGAAACGAAACGACTAATATAAACAACACAAATATCCAGTGTTGCTCAAACATGGCAAAACTTACCACCTTTGGCCATCTAAGATGAAATGATTTGAAATTAAGTTACAAATTTTTATTTGGACAAGTAATTTAGAAATTATTTTTTATTTGTTTGTTTATTAACTTAAAATTTTAATAAATTATAAAAACTCTCAAAATTGTCCTCAATTCTTTTTTTATAATTTATTCAAATATGTAAAAGTCCATAACAAAAGTATAATGAACATCACAAAATTATTTTAAAATAAAATATAACATTAATGATTGAATTTTAGTCTAAAATAAAATTGAACATTAGTTAAATGTATATTTATTGAGTCATTTGTTTGTCAATATCTTAAGTAAGTATTTGGCCCCAAGTTTCCAAATATTCTTGCAAGTTATTCTTGACAAATATTCTCGGCAAGTTTTGCTAAAGTTGCACCATGCGTTTGGCCTCAAGTTTTCCCAAGAATATTTAGTTATTGCAAATAATATAATGTATACCCATAAGTTCTAAAAATTATTTTAAAAACCCCATAAGTTTATCTTACTATTCTATAATGAATATGTTCCACTAAAAAAATAACCTTATAACATAATTGATAACAATCAACAATAACAAAATAACAATATGGGTAAGATCAATATATTAATTGCATTAAAAATAAATTATTTTTTTTCTATTTTCTCACTCAAACTATTTTTTTCGAAAGTTGTAGTAACACACTATTCTTTTATAAAATCTTCCCGAATTTTATTAATTCAAACTAAATATTACAATGGTTTGTATTTAAATTTTCAAATCAAGTTTTTTCTTGGAGAATTTGGAATTTCATCTCATACACTTTGTTTTTTCTGTATTTCTTGTATATCGGCTATATATAATCATATATGATACTATTTTTTATCTTTAAAACCCCTATTTTTCAGCTCATGTTTCTTGTGTTTTAGCTTCCCTTATTCTCGTATTTCAGCTTCCATTAGACCTTCATGACGCAAACTCAAGAGAAAAAAGTGAGCTTCCATGGCCCATTTGAGATTGTAATATCCTGAAAGTTGAAAAGTCGGAATAACAAAGAAAAGTGTAGAAATAATCTAGTGCACTAGTTCTACGAGCTCCATGTATGAATTGTAGAAGGTTTTGGGGCTGAAGAACTAATCGTGGAAAGGGAGTCTTGAGACTTAAATTTTTTTTGGCATTGATGTCTTACACGAGGTCATCTACAGAGCATACAAGGCACTACGATCCATAAAAGGACCTCGTAGAAGAAGGTCCTGAAAAAGTAGGAATCAACAAGTCTCAGAATTTTTTGTATGAGATAACAGGACGACCCATGGGACCATGTAAGAGCCGTAGACTTTAATCATGGATGGGTTCCAAAGATTTAAAAAATTTCAAAATTGTAGAACTTTTTCTACGGAACAACAAGATGGTTCGTAGATTCTTTTACGGATCGTAGACCCCTTCGTGGATCCAACTTCAGAGACTTCAACTTTGTCTTGACTTCCACAAAAGCCATTGTACGACCTGTAAGGAGTTCTACGAATTGTAAAAAGTGTTTGCATAACCTGATTGACAATTATTTTTCAGGGATATTTTGAATATTTTTCATGATTTTAATATTAAAGTTACATCATTTCTAAGCTATTTCTAAGCCCTATAATTGATTTTGTACTTTTAAATTCATCCAAACCCCTCTCATTCACTCAACAAGAAAATTCTCTGAAGGACTTCTCTCCCAAGGTCATCTTCTCAATTTCAAGCTAGGCTTCCAAGGATTCAAATCTTCTCCTAAAGTTTCAAGGCTAGATTTCATTCAAGGTATGATGGTATTCATTCATGGACTCCTTTTATCCATGAAAATCAAAAGAATTCCCTATTTTTTATGATTTTTTTTATGAAGAAACCTGGGATTTTGATGATCTAGCGTTGGGTTCAATCAATTATATTTTTCTTCATTCTTAACGACACTGTTATGCATGAATTGATATTAATTTCGTGACTTCAAGATTTTCAGTTCAATATTTTTAAATTTCATCTAGGGTTCATGAAATTCTTCATGGGTTCTTTCAATTATGATTCATTTGATATAACTTTACTTGATCATGCCTGAATTAATCAATATTACATGATTTAAAGTTGATTTCTTATGAAACCACACTTTTATCCAAAATTTTATTATGAATTACGATTATGAATTGTCAAGGACTTCATGCATGCTTTATGCAAAATGATGAACTAAGTTTTAATTATGATTTTCAAGAAAGAATGAATGATGATGAAAGAATTTCTCATCTATTTATGGATTCGTAATGATGAAAGACAACGATCACATTATATTTATGAAAAGAACTATTCTATGATTATGACTGTATGAACCGGATTGGTAGTCAAGTACTGTCTTTTCACATAATATAACTTAACGATTTATGATTTTTATTTCGTTAGTCTTTGACTTAGCATCGAGAGGACTACGAGGTGGAGGCTTGGTAAGAGTCTTTCTAATAGAAAGCTCTAGTCCAATAACTACATTCCACTGTAGGTTTTCTTGATTGATTTAGCTAGTCAATCCACATATAGCGTATGTTATGACCTATTTAACAAAGTAGAGTCAACCTCGGCAAGTGTTCTTCTCTTTCTCCAATGAAGGGACAACATTGATAGATATTTCATGTTATACCTTGCATGGTCTTATTGTCGATTAAGATTGGTATCTCACAAATGAGTATGTTTTCTTATAACTTACCCTCCTTCAAAGTTTTCATCATGATTCTTACATTTCATTGGCTTTATTTATGTTTTATTAACAGGATTTAAATGAAATGTGTCACGACCTGGTTGAGGAGCCTAGATGTGACATGGCAAAGGAGAATCTGAAATTCCTCGATCAAGCTATCATAGAATCATCACACACATCATCGGTTTAGAAGCGCGGAAACGTAAACACATAACACATAAGTTCTAAGGGAATCGGGGCTTTGGACTCAAGCTATGGAGATGTTTCCGGGAATGGGATGAACATGATTTCACATAGCACATAACAATTATCTCTAAGGGGGCGTGTAAGTAGGACTCAAGCTATGGGGGCACACCGAGATTATGGGACTTTCCACATAAGCACATAGTCAAATACAATCCCAACATCAAGTTATAAGCATAATCAATACCATTTTCATAATCAAGGCTCATAATCATAATATCTCAATAGTCATAATATCCAACAAAGTTACAAAGCTAACGTACAAGAGTTTAATTTGTCCAACAAGCCTCTACATAGAATAAGCG
>JBCEWC010016795.1:0-12884 GCA_038996855.1 Solanum aculeatissimum
ATATTTACCCATATTTTATATGGATGGATTGTGATCCAATCCATTTTAGCTCAATCCATATTCAATCCATCTAAATCTGATCCAATCCACCCATTTGTCACCTCTAGTAACGAAGGGAAGGAGGTTCCAGAGTTAATCTATAAAACAATTAAAAAAAAAAAACTTGATAGATAAACTATATCACTCTTGATACAAGATCAGGGGTGTATTTAAGTTCAGTTTGTTAAGTAGATGAGTGTTCTTAACACTATCAATAGTTCGGAAATGAAACTAATAATTTGTGTCAAGTTTAAGGGTGTTTTTAATACTTTTCTCATCGATAAACTATAAGGAATGGCAATTGTATTATATAATTGTTTATCAAACTTTCTTTTTTTTAAAAAAAATGAAGGTAGGATATTGTGTGCTTGTTTAAAAATTCAGTTAGCCAATCAACTGAGTTACTAAAATTCTCGGAACTAATTTCCTATTTTTAGTAAAGATTGATGAATTATGATTATATTAGTGATAGATAACTTGTCTATAGGATGAAGAATTGAGGCACCAAGTGTAAAAGAATGGCCAAGTGTGAGTAGTCTTTTACCACTTGTGTCTTCCAGTTGGTTTTATATTATTATATTAACAAGTGGCTTCATAGTTGATCCATTATAACGGCACACAAAAAAAATCTTTTGAAACTGAATACTGCAACAGTGTATACTCGACTCTGCCAAGAGGCAGATCAGTTGAGGCTTCATCCATTGCAAGTTGCTACATATATGTATCTATGGGTTCAACGTCTTTAAATTTCGGCTGTGCCCGGGCGAATCTCGGAACTAATTCTCATAATGCTTGGCGCAATTTCCTACGCTAAACTGAAAATCCAATGCAAGTGTAAGTACCTACATCGGAGCAAAGGTCAGGTGGATCATCCCAGCGACAATGAACTCTTATTCTGATATATTCTATATTTTGTCATATACATAATTATATACATTGATAAAAAAAATATTTAATAATGTGTCAGGTACGTTGATAATATACGGGATACATCGTAAATCTCCTATAGTGACTGAATTTATTCAGATACAGATACACTTAATCAAATATACTAATAGAAATTAGATACATATAATCTTAACTTAATTATGTGTTAGATACATCAATGTTTTAATGTGTTAGATACATCAATTAACTCGATTCATAAAATTCCTTTGGCTAGAGGCTATATTTAGTTAGAAACATGGCCGCTATAAGAAAAAAATTAATTAATTTTTATGTAAATAATTTTCTTCTATTGACATTTTGCGTAATTTGTTCTCTAAATATCTTTCTGAAAGACTTCTCGAATAACTGAACTTTGTTATGTCTTTGAGCTTTTCTAAAAGGCCTTATAGTATGGGCTCATCCAATAAGGAGCCCAATTGGTCCAATTGAATTGGGCCCAAGCCTGTCAAAAATGGAGTCCTTCCTAATTCGGAGGCAAACCAACGTGGCATAAGTTAAATATTTATTTGTACCAGTATTTATATTAAACTATATGAATCTATTATATTTATTTGATTTAATGAGACTGGAATTCATGCAAATTAACCATACTTGGGTGCTAAAAAAATACTATGTATAAATACATATTATGCATCTATTGACTTGTTATAAATAATAGTTGTAGATTAATTTTTATCCATGAAAAATTAATTTAATCAAACTCTATAATAGATAGTCAGCTATTACAAAATAGATTGAATATAATGACATAAACATGTACTACTACCTTGTCATGACTTAGCGATGGGTAATAATTGCTATCTCCGTCCCATATTATAAGAGCATCTTTCTATAAATATTTGTCTCATATTATATGAGCACTTACTAAATTAGGATAGAATTAATTATTTCTTTTCTCATTTTTACCCTCATCATTAATTAGTGCATTAATAATTTTTTTCTAATTTAATTTAATATACATTAATATAAATGAAGGATATAAAGGTAAAGTCTACTAATGTATTAATGATTTTTTAATAATCATGTAAAATAGAAAGTGTCCTTATAATATGGGAGAAAGATAGTACTAATTAAGTCAAAGACATGCATCCATGATCAATCTTTCGAGGTACATCATTTTATATATATGTCACACCTTTAAGATTCTTTTATTATATCAGACATACATATATTGTTTATATACACATGCACGCCAAATCTCTATACTTTAGATTTTCCTACTAATTAAATGTATGTATTTTATTATACTTTAAAGAGTGATCTAAAAAGAAAAATTATATAATTATTATATTTATATAATCTAGCGATACTGTAAAAAATTATCTATCACAATTATACTTAGGATTTCATATTAAATCTTCTTCCTCTTCCTCTTCCTCTTTCACTCGTCTCTCTCTTCCTCCTCTTGCTTTCGTATCGCGTTCCCTTCTTGCCATCTCTCTCTATCTCCATCTCTCTTTGCAATTCATCATGCAAATCTTTCTTCTTCTCGTATCTATTTCTTATATTATTAGAAACTCCATTATAGTTTTATCAAAATTACTTTTATCTAACTTGTGGTTTTCAATATTCAATATTTTCTAGGCAATTGTTGATTATTGATTCTTTTTTTATCGAATTGAAGCCTTTATATAAGAATTTTCTATTATGAGATCTTGATTTGTTATTCAATATTTGCATCACCAATCTAAAAAAAAATTATCAACTATATTAGACTCTTCTTCGCTTCTAAATGTTTTCTTTTTCTTAGATTGATACATCCCATTGTGTTTAAAGGTATCTTCCTCAATTAAATAAAACTGATACAACTACAATTTGTATATGTATATTTATTTAGGGGTGCTACAATGTGTATTTTAGTTTTCAGTTTCAAAACTAATATGTGATTTGCATGCAAGATTGGGAGAGGATGTAGAGAGGCGAGCTAGAATCGAGAGAGACTGGAGAGAAACGAACAAGAACTGTAATGGAAAAAAATTGCATGCATATGTATTTTTATATCTATAATGTATATCTTGATTTTAATTGAAATAAATATTATATCATCCAAAATAAAACTAGTTCATTTCTCATCTATATTTCTTGATCTTGCTCTCCTTTCTACTCTCTAAAATTATTGCTATAAGTATCATTAGATAAACTATTACTACTATTTATAATTAGGTCCAAATTAGCTATTTATTGGGGAAAAAAAAAGAGAGAAAAAGAACGGGGACTATTTATGAAAGGGAAACTTATATAAATGTATTAGATTAAGAAAATATTTACCATTTATAATAATAACAATTTATTTTCACTAATATTTCTAATACATTTATAATACAGATTTAATTCATATTACAAAGAACTATTTATTTTTACTGAACACTTCTAAAACATTTATAATACAAATTTAATTCACATTATAGAAAATTATTTCTAAAACATATTTAATACAAATTATTGAAGGCATAATTCACTTTTCATACATTTATATTGAATGCATAATTCACTTTTAATACAAGTGCAGATTTATATTGAATCCATAATTTACTTTTAATATAAAGTGCAAATTTATCAAAATATTACTATAAATAATAATAAATAAAAATATTACTAAAATCAATAATTATTTATTAAAAAAAATCTACATTAACTAATTTTTTCTTTATCAAATTCACGGGAGCCAGGTAAGCCCAAAATTCAAATGGAGGAGGAGGCATTTCTTTTCTGTGGGCTCCGCATCCTCAACGGGCCTTACCGAAAAAGACCACTCGATCAAAGGGAACCCCTTACAAAGTTCAAAGAGATGGAGGTCAATTTAGTAATCTCCATTCGCTCATCAAATAGACCGTTAAAACGTCGCCGTATGGTGGTAGAACCAGCTTCAACTTCCAGTCTCCTGTCTTCCCCAGAGGCCCAGATATATTTAGAGAGAGAAAGAAAGAGAGAGAGAGAGAGAGAGAGGGGGTTTTCGAATTTGTTCTTCTTTGCCCAATATTTGGGGAACCCTAACATTTTGGGGATTTCTTTAGGAAAGAATCGGGTGATTTGAGTTTTCAGGAATTGATAATGGTGGGTGCATCACTGGCAGGATTACAAGATCATCTCAAATTGGCTAGAGAATATGCTACTGAAGGACTTTATGACACTTCCGTCATCTTCTTCGATGGCGCAATTGCTCAGATCAATAAGTAAGTATTTCTCTCACTTTCCTTCCTATCAGATCTCTTCTGCTTGTTCTCTCTTGTATTTAGGAGCAACTTGTGTAGTTAGTTCACAAATGGGTGCCAAATTGGGAAATTTATATGTTCCAACTTAGGCTGTGTTTGCCTGTCTTGGTATTTCTGTTGAATGTTTATCTCAATGAAACCATTTCCCAGAAAAAAAGTAGAATAACTTATAAGCAGAGAGAGCAATTTTTTTATGAGTAAAAAAAGAAAATTTTATCCGTGTAATTGAGAGTTTTGCCAAATCATGAATGCAACTCGGGTACCTGATCTGATACTGAAATAGAAGAAACCACTGGTTTTGATTATTTACTTCATAATATTGCTGACATTATCATTTTCTTTTGGATTTTGAAGCTTAACGGAGTACCCATAATGAAATGGAGGCTTTAATCTGTTCTTTGGCATTCCTTCTAACACAGTTATAACATTCTGAGTAGTTAATCTAAGCTGTTTTGAGGATTTTGACTGAGGTTATCCCATCTTTTTGTCTATGCATAGGCATGTAAACACACTTGATGACCCTTTGATTCGTTCAAAATGGATGAATGTAAAGAAAGCAATTTCGGAAGAAACTGAGGTAGTGAAACAATTGGATGCTGAGAAAAGGGCTTTTAAGGAGGTTCCTATGGGTAGACGTCCTAATTCACCTCCCATTTCAACCAAGTCATCTTTTGTGTTTCAACCACTTGATGAGTACCCCACCTCATCCGGTGCTCCAATGGATGACCCTGATGTTTGGAGACCACCAAGTCGTGACACAACAAGAAGACCTGCAAGAGCCGGTCAGGGGGGTATGAGAAAGTCCCCACAAGATGGAGCATGGGCTCGTGCATCTACTACAAGGACTGGAACCACAGGACGTGGAGGAAGGACCAGTGGCTCTACTAAGGCTACTACTGGGGTTCGATCTTCAACTACTGGGAAAAAAGGACCTGGGAAATCTGCAAAGTCCGACTCTACGGTAAATTATAGTGAACAATCTTATTCTTTGATTTTTGTTACTCTGTATTTTTTTCTGTTTCAAATTATTCATTGGTGATTCACGTGTCTTTTGTTTGTTTAGAATCTTGTGGTTAGTCATTTGCTGATTGTTTATGTTGTATGTGGCAAGCTCTAAAAGTCATTTTTATGTGCCAAGCTCCAAGCCTTATGTATAAGTGTGCATGTTGAATAGAAGGATAATCGGCATCATAATGCTTTCAATTTCCTTAACTCTTACTTATTGGATGTGGTATCCTTGTTAGGCCATCTATTATGGGTTGAATCTGAATGTATTTGTTAACAACTTCTATTCCAATTGCTAGGATGGTGAACCTGAAGAGGGGAAGAGTAAAAAAGGTCAATACGAAGGGCCTGATGCAGACCTGGCTGCTATGCTTGAGAGGGATGTCTTGGATAACAGCCCTGGTGTGAGATGGGATGATGTTGCTGGGTTAAGTGAAGCCAAAAGACTTTTGGAGGAAGCAGTTGTTCTCCCATTGTGGATGCCAGAATATTTCCAGGTAACTTAGTTGGACTGGAAAGGAGCATTTTGTGGAGTGTTGTTTCATTTGTCTTTATTCTTTTGTCATCAATGGAGCATATGTACAAGTGAAGATTCAAATACACGAGTTAGCCGAACTTTCTTATGATAAGAATATGGGAACCTTTTATGATTTTAGGCAACAATATCTAGTGGTTATTTTCTTTCTCAAAAAATAAATAAATTACTGTCTCAAAATACCTAGTGGTTATTTTAGCAATATTTTTTGCTAAGTGTGTGCTTATCTGTTAATATTATCTTCACGGAGCTATCAAAAAGGAAATGATGTAATCTTCCATGTATATGCATCATGATTCTCTTTTACTGATCAGGCATGTATCCTTGCAGGGAATCAGGAGACCATGGAAGGGTGTTCTTATGTTTGGGCCCCCTGGAACGGGTAAGACACTTTTGGCTAAGGCTGTTGCTACTGAGTGTGGGACGACATTTTTCAATGTTTCTTCTGCCACCTTGGCTTCAAAATGGCGTGGGGAGAGTGAACGCATGGTGCGGTGTTTGTTTGATCTTGCTCGCTGTTATGCTCCCAGTACAATTTTCATTGATGAGATTGACTCTCTTTGTAATGCCCGAGGGTGAGGACTTTGGCTATTGTTTAAGATAATATCTAAATCTTTTTCGGCTGACCTCTGTTTGGTTAAATGTTTCTTTTGAAGAATATGTATGATGTTTTACAGTAGTCTTTGGATATAGAAAGCCTGTACTTTTATCTTTTCAAATGTAAGAAAATTAACTTTTTAAAATGAGTAAGCTTGCCTCAAAATGCTTGTCCAGTGTGCCTTATCTGTGAACTAATCATCTCAAAATGCTTGTCCAGTGTGCCTTATCTGTGAACTAATTATGGTGTGTTAAATAGTTTCTTACTCTTTCTTGAGGTTGAACCCAAGATAATGGTTGGATCGCTTTTCAGGGGTTCAGGAGAGCATGAATCTTCACGAAGGGTGAAGTCTGAACTTCTTGTTCAGGTAGATGGTGTAAGTAACTCTGCCACTAATGAAGATGGCACTCGGAAGATTGTTATGGTTTTAGCAGCTACAAACTTTCCATGGGACATAGATGAGGCGTTAAGGTTGTGTCTCATTGTATTCCTTCTTTTCCTTTATTTCGTTGAGCTGCATGTGAATGTGTCCTTGACTTAATTCTGTTAATGGAAATTCAGGAGACGGTTGGAAAAACGTATATATATTCCCCTGCCTAACTTTGAGAGCCGGAAGGAGCTTATAAAGATCAATTTAAAAAGTATTGAGGTAAGTGTTATGAAAATGTTTTCTCATGCTTTATCTTCTTCTGTAGGCTCATGCAGCTGTAGCTACTTTTGAATATAATATTTCTCTTTACTGCTGAATGCTGTATCACCCTTGTAGTATTAATTGTGCTTATCTAAACTATGTTTACTATATGAAAATTCTGCGGTTGGTGTATGTTTATCAATCTTGGTAGTAGTGGCTAGAAATTTTTTCAGCTGAGTATTGTGGCATCCCAGCAGTTTTCAGACTAAAGTTATAATGGAACATCAAAAAGTTGAAAGGAAAGGACCAATAACAAGAAAGCCAAGGAGATATCAAACAATATAACATACATATATTCTTCTGTTTTAGTATCAGATGAACCAACCCAACTTGAGAACAATATATTCTATTGAAGACTCTTAAGTAAATAATATGGAACACACTGTTGTACCTGTTATTATTATCTTCCCCTTGAGTAAATTATGGGAATGTGTGCTGATACGGTGAAACCTTTGAAAAGACATTGAGTCATTAGCGGATACAGCTTTTCTGAAAAAACAAAAAAATGAAGAAATGATCCTTTTAGGTGCTCTAGTCAGATAGGTAATGCTGTAGCAATTCTTTGGTGAAGTTGGCATATCTGGCTTTGAAAAATGTCACTCCAAACACTTGCTATTGCATAAAGAATACATAGATGTCAAACTTTAGGTGTTTTGTTATTGCAATTTGATGAATAAGATTTGTTTACAGAAGGTGCAGGCTTTGGTTATTGCACTAACGTTATGACTCTGATGTCTTATTTGATTATAAGAATATTTATTTTTATGGTTTACTATAAACAGCTGTGTTATGTAATGCTGATCTATAGTTGAAATTTCTTCTGACTTGTTATACATAGGTTAAAGTATTTTGTAACGTCGCATTTACTTGTGCAAAACTTTACGTTATAGTTTGTTCAACCTAGAAATTGATCCCTTCCATGTTCAATCATTATTGATGTTTAGGAGCAACAGCTCAAAAATGAAAAAAAACAAGTTTTAAGACTGCTTATGACGGGGACTTCGTTTCAGATGTTTAACTTTGCAGAATACTCTGCATCCTTGATTATCTCTTCTTTTGCAGGACCAGTAAATGAGGGGTAAACATTAGGTTTTTTTAGTAAGATCTTCCATGTGAATATTCTTGGAAATCTTTTTCTTGTTCTTTTGAATTCGATACAACCATAATTTTTCTCCATGTCTCAAGGCGTCAACATTGTAAAGCTGTACTTTCTATTTGTGCAACTGGTGTCCTTTTAATTGGATTCTATCTTGTAAATGAATTTTGGTAAGAATATGTTTCAAAAGTTTAAAAGAATTCTACCTAATTTACCTATTTGGTTGGATGAATCTCTCTTTTAACGAAATGCAAATGTCTGCCTGTGACATCAGGTAGCCGCAGATGTGGACATTGATGAAGTAGCTCGTAAAACAGAGGGATATAGTGGAGACGACCTCACAAATGTTTGCCGAGATGCTTCTATGAATGGAATGAGACGAAAGATAGCTGGGAAGACACGTGAGGAGATTAAGAACATGGCCAAGGATGACATTGCGAAGGATCCTGTTGCAATGTGTGACTTTATAGAAGCTATTTCCAAAGTTCAACCGAGTGTCTCAGCAGCTGACATTGAAAAACATGAGAAATGGTTTGCAGAATTTGGATCAGCATAGGATAGTTTGATATGAGATTCACTCAGTTTCCTTGCATTTGTCCATATTTGTTGGTCAGTTCTTCTGGTATTTTTTTTTTCCTTCGTGTACTATTCAATCTTTTGATCAGCACTGGACTGATCAACTTATGTAAAATGACAAATCACCTGGGGTTTCTACCTCATCATGCATGGGCCAATTGGATTGTTATTTTCTTTCAATTGGTTTACTCTCTAGCTTTCGTGGAAGTGTCAATTGAAATTCTCAACTTTGTAACACTTGTGCCTCTAACTTTATCAAATGAAATTATTTAATTTGAATCTATCTTGTCAGCTCATGGTTGCAATTGGATCCCACAATAGATGATCTACTTTTTTAACCACGGCATTATGACAAACAACTCATTCCTGTTGTCCAATATGCAATAGAACTTTTTTGATCCAACCAAAACACTGCTTTATTGTTTCTGGATTATCTATGCATATGCCCATTTGACATTTCAAGGCTGGATCTTATTAGAAAAGAGTGCATGGTGCTTCAGCTTTACCAAGCAAAATATTAAGTGAACATACAAATTTGTGTAAGATGAATCTTCACAAGTACAAATATCTGCAGTATGGGTGTAATGCCTCCTCCATGGAGAGGTTGGATATAACCCAAATACAGAATTGATCAAAAGCAACAAAACCTCCTCCTCCCAGGGACCAAAGCTATGACATCAAGTAACCAGAAGCAACAACATAACCAGTTTAATGCCCACAGGTGGAATCTGGTAAGGATAGAACGTACTCAAACCTTACTCCAATCTCATCGAGGTAGAAAGGCTGTTTGATAAGCAACCACTCAGTAAATCATTCAAAGATCAGAATGATCTTGTTCTTGGTACGAATACAGTACAAAGATATGATTGAAAAACTGTAAAGTAAAAGTCGTTACATCAAGTAACCAGAAACATACTTGATAAATCATTCAAAGATCATGATGATCTTATTCTTTCCTCAACTATTAAACTATGATTACAATACAAATATATGACTGAAAAAACTGCTTTTACTAGCTACTAAAAGCAGTAAAACTAGAATACATAGTATTTGATTTGGAATGAATAGGGTTCCATCTCGCAATGGAGACAATACAGATAAAAACAATATGAAAGTCTAAATCAAGGAAGCATTGCACATAACAATAACAAATGAATTTCTTTCACTGAAAACTATGGGTAATCAAACAATGCCATGAGCTACATTAGCCTAATCCAACTTCTTCTCTGTTGCCTTCTTGTACTCCTCGAGCTCCTTTATCCACAAATCTCCGAATTCACAATCCTTCCAAGCCTCAAACCAAGGTCCACCAAGTGTATAATGAATTGACTTAGGAAATGTAGAAGGATCACCCTCAACAACCTTATTATGCCCCACGAGGAAGTTCCAAACAAACGGGACTTCCCCGATCTCCTCATCTTCCAACCAAGCAAACCTATGAAGAAATGCGCCAGATTCAGTATTCACTATCTCAGGTGTCAACACCCTATTCTTTGGATGCCCACAATTGTAAAGAACCATTGAAGACCAATTCTTCCTAGGATAAACAGTTTGCACTGCACCATCCATTTTTGTAGTCTCTTTTGGAGCATAATCATGTTGTACACACATCAAAGCATATTTATCATCAACCATATCCCTCAATTCCTTAATATCCCCTAAATACAAGAAATCACAATCAACAAACATAGCCCACCCCTCAAAATTAGCCAAATGGGGTGTCAAGAAACGAGAAAATGAAAACTCAGTGCTTTCCAATTTCCCCCTTTCACGCCAGTATAAACCCTTTTCCCTTAACTCCGATTGTTTAATGGGTATGATTTCAAGAGGGATTGAAGATCTTTTAAGAAGGGAATAACGACAGACCTCATACGCAACATCTTCACGGGGATCATAACCAATGAAAATCTTGAATGGGGCATTTTGTGAATGAGCATTTCCATTAGAATGCACATCTGTCGACATTATAATCCAAGATTTCAACCTGCAAAACCAAGAAAACAAAAATAATGATTCTCTTTTTGCCCCTTTGAATGAAGTAAAGAAATGTGAAAGCTTGAAGCTTTACCTAAAACGAGAGAGTAGATCTGGCTTTTGGACTAGATTTTTTTTTTCTTCAAGATTCGTACTTAAGAGATAATTTTGGAGAAGGGCAGAATTTATAGCAAGTGAATATGATTTTGTGAGAGTAATTTTAATAGCAGCGGCTTTACAGTTGTACACGCGGGTGATGGCAATGATTCCTACAACCGACAACAGCTTTTGGAGAAACTGGACTTGCCTGAATTTTCCCAAAATCTGTGGACTCAAAGTCTTAAAACTCTCTTGGACCAATTATACAAGTTTCTTAGTCTATACAAAAATAAAAAGAGATACGAATTATTAGTTTCATTCATAAATTATTGATACACTTATAAACACTTCTCAATTTGGCGAATTAAGCTTAAATAAACCCTTGAACTTGATATTAATTATTAATTTCATCACTAAACTATTGATATGCTTAAAAACATTGTTCAACTTGACAAATTAAGTTTAGATACACCCCTCGCATACCATATGACATAATAAGTTAATACAATTTATTTAAAGTACGTGAAAGGTTAAAAAAAGACCACATCAACCTTAATTTTTCCTTTTTTTTAAAAAAAGAAGAAGAAAATTTGCCTTCAATTTTTAATTACCAACTACTAGAATAGCCTTCTTCTTCTTCTCATTTAACCTTTGCTCCATTAATGATGACCTCAAAGCAAAATCTATTTTTTTTCATTGTCATTTTTAATTACTTGATTCTCTTTCTTTTCCTATTTTGTTTATGATTATTTTTTGTCAATGTAGACTTCCAGCAACGTTAAAAATTTCATGGTCGGATGACAATCTTGTAAGAAGATTTTGAGATTGTAAAAATATGACAACAAATGAAGCTCTACAAAAATTCAAATCAAAATTTAATAAGTTACAAAAACATGAGGTTGAGGGGTGTTTTTAAGCGTATCAATAGTTTAGAGACGAAACTAATAATTCGTTGCGAAGTTCGAGGGTGTATCTAAGCTTAGTTCACCAAGTTGAGGAGTGGCTTTAAGCATATTAATAGTTTAAGGACGAAACTAATAATTCGTACCAAGTTCGAGGGTGTATTTAAACTTAGTTCACCAAGTTGAGGGGTATTTTTAACCTTAATAATAGTTTAGGGACGAAACTAATAATTTGTGTCAAGTTCAAAGGTGTTTTTAGTACTTTCTTCAAATAAAAATTAATTTATGACCGTTTTCTTCCGTTCACTTTATAAATAATTGAAAAAAAATTTAAATTTTTTTTGGCTTCATACATCGTGAACTATTCAATTTATCATTATATTTCATTTAAATACTCAAACTGTCACTTGTTCTTAATTTATTACTAATCATTTCATAAAATGTTTATGTTAGACACTTTGGATTTAAATTTTGAAAAATTTGTGTGCATACCTCAAATTTTTATTAAGTAATTAAGTTAATCATATAAATATGTTATCTCTTTTGATTATATACATCAGCCTTAATTAGAATATGTCTAAGGTTCATACTTTATTGAAAAAAGGTGATATATTTTAAGTGATTAAATTTGTCTACGTAATAAACACTTGAGAGTATACATAACTTTTAAAAAAAAAATTAAACTAAAAAAATCCAAATAAACACTTTATTATATATATTTGTGTCCAAATAAAATAAAATTTGAATGTCTAAATAAAATTTATCGATCATTTAATGGATACTTGTCATGTGTTTAGGAGCATTTATTTATTAGACGCATACATGAGGTGGAACATATAATATTTTCCTCTGCCAACGTGATTTTGTAGACTTAAAATTAGAGCCTGTTTGGCTTTTAAGCTCCTTTAGCTTAAAAAGTGTTTGGTAAATTTTAAATTAGCTTAAAAAAAGTTAAAAGTTGCTTAAAATAAGTTAAAAATTAAAAGTTATCTTCCCCTAACTTTTTATTTTACAGCTTATAAGCTGTTCTACTTTGACCAACAAAATTACTTTATTACCCTAACATTTTTTTTATATTACCCTCCATTACCACACTTTATTATCCGTTGCTCTCTTTCAACGCAAATATATCTATATATATTTTTTCTTTCACCATTCTTTTTATAAATAATTTATCATAGCAGAAAAATATTAATATGATAGACAATA
>JBCEWC010016796.1:0-12884 GCA_038996855.1 Solanum aculeatissimum
AAGCATAACACATAATTCAATAGGTTCAAAATTCTCAATAACAAACTCAACATTTAAAACGTGATCAAATACCAAACCTAATTTATTCATACGATATATATATATAGTCAAAGTTAACAAGTCAACACATAACGGAACAAGAGTGCCAAAGGTCCAACACATGCCTCTAATGGAATGACGGGAGGGCCACGATAGGTCCGGGCTCACCCTAAAAAGTCAAAATAAACAAAAGTAACTACCAAATAACTAGAAGAAAGGTGGTCATTGCCCTTGAAAGAAGGACTCACCACTAACAAATAACTTCAAGATCAAAGCTCGTCGACAAGTAGATAATACTCGTCGCCTGCACCTACATGATTAGAGCATGTAGACAAAAGTATGGGTTAGCACAATAAAGCACTAAGTATGTGGGTATGCAATGCATATGACATGAAGCATGATAACAATATGACAAGGGGACACTTGGTTAAAAAAAATGCACTTAGCCAATGGAATATATATATAACAAGATGCTCATGCCATGATGCATGAAGTGCAACCTATCGATATTATAATTTTTGGGATTTGACCTCAACCGACTCAAAGTAGGATCAAGCGAGCTACCACTTGGAATGGACTACTTGCCAAGTAGATCCCCAAACTTCCTTAAACAAGGGGTATCAAAACAAGGCTCTCGATATGGGGCAATCCCATGTGGCACATGGTTTGATGGAAAGGGTGAATGCCCAATCCCTCGGTACTAAGTCGGATCCCATGGGAATACATATATGCATACCAAAGCTTTCAAAACTCGAAACTAACCATACTTTTCAAATCATGCATCATTAGAACATAGTTTACCAAAAATCAAACGTTTCAAGTCAAGAGGCTTCAAACCGAATCAAGAGTTTCCAAAATCATTTGTAATCAATACAATAGGATGTAGCTCATTCTACTAAATCACAAACCAAAACAAATGGTGCAAGCACCCTAAATGACTCATACAGTCTATCAAAGAGGCATTGTGATCACAAGCCTAAGCATATCCAAACTAATATCAAGAATTTCCCAAAACAAGAGTTTCATCAAAGTATTGTCCAATGCAATACATGAATGAATGCATCAAAGCAAGGGTGGCAGAATTCAAAACTTTAAATTTACAATTCAAACCTTACTTCTTCAAATTTATATGAAGATTTCAAAGTTAAATTCGGCAAAACTCACCCATGCATCAAAATTCAAGACAAACACATGCAATGCTAGTTCTTCATACTTTAATGGAGTAAATCAAAATTTCTAAGAGTAAATTCACAAGAAAGTAACTTAAAGTCTATAACAAACACCAAACGTCAAGAGAGTTTTGCGAAATCAAAAGAACCCATAACTAAGTAAAACGTGAAAATTCATAATTTAAATTTTTGGGTTCTTGGGCTTCATGGATGGAAGAATCCATGAATGTAAATCCCACATACCTTATACCCAACACTTGAATTTGATAGAAGAGCAAAAGTTGAGCGTTTTCCCCAAATTTCCTCCGAAGTTTCAACAATGGTGATCAAGAGGCTTGAGAGGATTTGATGAAGTTTTGAGAGTGTTTTCAATGGAGATATACGATTAATGATCAGTTTTAGGGATTTAGGGAACCTTAGGGAACGTAAAAGAGGCTTAGGGATTAGTTAAATCACGAAAATACCCTTAATGAGTTGGACTTTTAACTTCCACACAGGGTCACACGGCAGCTACAGTGCCCATCAAAGTGCACACTAGCCGTGTACCCCTCTATCAAAATTGCCTTAGCCAAATTTTCAACGCGAACTCTCAGAGGACTTTCTGGAACACTTGAAGGACCCCTACACAGTCCGTGTACATGCAAACGGTCCATAAAACTGACCGTGAACCCTTACATAGCCCAAAATCTAACCCCGAACTTCGATGAGCTTACTGGACCACCTCACGGTCCTGGTCACGAGCCGTGAATAGTCTCACGGGCCGTCTGATAGTCCGTGAGACTTGACTTGGTCAGTTCGTGGGCTCCCCGACCTTTGGAGATTATTGTTCCAACCCACAGACCGTGAGCCACCACACGGTCCGTGGTAGTTCACTTGGACAATATGTTTCCGAAGCAAATTTTCAGTTTCGGGCAGTCTCACAAAAACGATCATAACTTGCTCATTCGACCTCCGAATTGAGTGAAATCAGTTGCGTTGTGAACCTAACTCAAAGAGATTTCATTTGATATAAAGTGTCCAATCCATTTAATCGTGTGAAAAAGGTTATGGCATCTCAAAGTTGCAGCAGTCTAAACGGAGACCCCAAAACAGTCCAAAAATGAAGTTCTTGACTTAAATCTAATCCATGGCAACCTCGAATCAGTCTTGACAATACGAATATGAACCTAGGTCAATAGCTACTAAATTAGAAAATTTTTGGGTCGTTACATCATCTACTCCTTGGGAACATTCGTCCTCGAATGAAACAAGACCATGACTTAAGGGCTTTCAAAACCTGAAACTAACCATACTTTTCAAATCATGCATCATTAGAACATAGTTTACCAAAAATCAAACGTTTAAGTCAAGAGGCTTCAGACCAAATCAAGAGTTTACAAAATCATTCGTAATCAATGCAATAGGATGTAGCTTATTCTACTAAATCACAAACCAAAACAAACGGTGCAAGCACCCTAAATGACTCATAGAGTCTATCAATGAGACATTGTGATCACAAGCCTAAGCATATCCAAACTTATATCAAGAATTTCCCAAAACAAGAGTTTCATCAAAGTATTATCCCATGAAATACATGAATGAATGCATCAAAACAAGGGTGGCGGAGTTCAAAACTTTAAATTTACAATTCAAACCTTACTTCTTCAAATTTGTATGAAGATTTCAAAGTTAAATTCGGCAAAACTCACCTATGCATCAAAATTCAAGATCCAATGCTAGTTCTTCATACTTTAATGGAGTCAATCAAAATTTCTAAGAGTAAATTCTCAAGAAAGTAATTTATAGTCTACAGCGAACACCAAATGTCAAGAGAGTTTTGCGAAATCAAAAGAACCCATAACTAAGTAAAACGTAAAAATTCATAATTTAAAGATTTGGGTTCTTGGGCTTCATGGATGGAAGAATCCATGAATTTAAATCCCACATACCTTATACCCAGCGCTTGAATTTGATAGAAGAGCAAAAGTTGAGCGTTTTCCCCAAATTTTCTCTGAAGTTTCAACAATGGTGATCAACAGGCTTGAGATTATTTGATGAAGTTTTGAGAGTATTTTCAATGGAGATATACGATTAATGATCAGTTTTAGGGATTTAGGGAACCTTAGGGAACTTAAAAGAGGATTAGGGATTAGTTAAATCAAGAAAATACCCTTAATAAGTCGGACTTTTAACTGCCACACAGGGTCACACGGCAGCTATAGTGCCCGTCAAACAGCACACTGGTTGTGTACCCCTCCATCAAAATTGACTTAGCCAAATTTTCAACGCGAACTCTCGGAGGACTTTCTGGAACACTTGACGGATCCCTACGCGATTCTTGTACATGCAAACGATCCATACAACTGACCATGAATCCTTACTTAACCTAAAATCTAACCCCAAATTTCGACGAGTTCACTAGACCACCTCACGGTCCAGTTCACGAGCTGTGAACAGTCTCACGGACCGTCTGATGGTCCGTGAGATTTGACTTGGTCAGTTCGTGGGCTCCCCGAATTTGGGATCTTACTGTTCCAATTCACGTACCACTCCATGGACCATGAGCCACCAGACGGTCCGTGGTAGTTCACTTGGACAATTATTTTCCGAGGCAAATTTCCAGTTTTGGGCACTCACAAAAATGATCATAACTTGCTCATTCGAGCTCCGAATTAAGTGAAACCAGTTGCGTTGTGAAGCTAACGCAAAGCGATTTCATTTGATATAAAGTGTCTTACCCAGTTTATTGTATTCTAAAAGTTATGGCATCTCAAATTTGCAGCAGTCTAAACGGAGGCCCCAAAGCAGTCCAAAAATGAAGTTCTTGCCTTAAATCGCTTAAATCTAATCCATGGCAACCTTGAATCAATCTTGACAATACTAATATGAACCTAGGTTAATCGCTACTAAATTCAAAAAAATTTGGGTCGTTACATATTATGATTTGTATATTATATTGTGTTGGACTTTTCTGAGTGCAATTGAGTAATTCGACGGTATGTGGTTGGGAGTTAAGGAGTACTAGTGTTTTTCATTACTTTACTTTAGGTTAGTTCCATTTCTTAAGTATCTTGTTGTTTGGTGTTCACCCCTTGCTACATTTTTAAAGGTTGTGAGTTCGGTCCCTCTTGCTAGTATTCATTCATTATCGAATCAATCTTTTGGATCTTTCAAGAGGTAGTTGTTTGTACCTTCAGCAGGACTTCGAGGATTTTACCTTATGTTATGTTCTATTTGAGGAATAAACATTAAGAATTGTATTTCATTTGTATATTCTTATTATAGAGGTTTATATGTGTGACACCAGTTCTAGGATGATTGTAGTTTTGATTTCCTATGTTTATCTATCTTATTAGACTATTTATCTTTCACTTTTATAATTAAGTTGAGTTGTTTAGGGTTTTGGGTTAAGTCGCCTTGATGGGTTGTGTCAGAGCCATCATACTCGGATTTTGGGTCATGCCAAAATTCTTCAATAATTGATTCAACACCATTATCCAATTTCTCCCATAATCAACATTTGATTCTCAACCGAGACTTTTCAACAACGAGTCACATCTGTCACCAAGATTCTTTAACAATATATCATCAAAATTACTTCACAATTTCATAGCAATATATTAAATTTCAATCAATCTTATTATTCTTTCAATAATAGAATTATTATCAATCGGATTATTCAATAATAGTATCACATCATTTTTCACGTTCTTATTAACCAATTTATCATCATCATTCAAGACTACTCATCAAGGGCCAACATTTTCATTAGTATGCTTCAATAATTTTACCATAACATCAAAATTATACAACACTTGTATCGATATCACATTTGAAGCACCACAATAATTACTCCAACAATTAGCATAATCATTACTCAACATTGTTGAGACATAAGCTTTAGTAAATAAAGCCTAATTAAAATGCAGTTACTAATTGTTGTAGTATTAAAGAATTAGTTAGAAGTTAGTTACAAAACCAGTTAGTTAACTCTTTAAAGTGAAGATTATTTAGTTGAAACTTTGTATATAAATTCTTAACTTTTTTCGTATTGAGTGCAATCTTGGTAGATCAAGAATTAATAAACTCGCTCTCTTATCTATCTTCCTTCTCCAATTACTATTCTACTTTCATTTTTGAATATTGAGAAATACCTTCATGGTATTAGAATAGGCCAATCGAAGTCTAAATAGATTAAGCTAAGTCACTATAAGAAGGGTAGATTTTTGATTGTCAGAGTCTCAAGTAAAGCTTCCACACAATAATAGTTCATCAATAGAGTTCATAAGAAAATGGGTTCAAGTAATGAAAATATAGGGGATGAAGTGTCTCGAGAGGTGAATCTTGGTGGTCAGGCTAGTAGTTATACATTCAACCATGACAGACTGATGTCACCCAAACTATACCTCTAATTAGAGGATAAACGATCACTGTCAAAATATAGTACCTAACAAAAGATTAAGGTCGAATCCCACAAGGAATATGGTTAGACATAGAGCAATTATGAGCAATTTAAGTGAATTAATATGCTTATTTCCCAAAAGGAGGGGTTTGTAAAAAAACCAAAAGTTAAACCTAAACTAGTGCAATCAGTCAAGTGCAAGTATTGTGAAATTAGTTGAAGAAATAAGTAGGGTATTATGTTCTCCATGATTCGCTAACTCGATATATCCAGATAATCATAATCTTTTCTAGTGTAGAGCATAGAGAATGGTAAGTTAAATTAACCAAACCCTTTGATCTATGCGAGAGGTAAATTTCACTACGTGATTTGATCTATCCCCGAAGTGTGATATTACTAACTCTTACCTTTTGTTCCAGTAGAATCACCCCTTGATCCAACTAGATTGATTAGACGAGAGGGATCATATCGAATTCTATTAATTATCCCTTTTTCTCATTAGTTACCACCTTGATCCAGTCAATACGAATTTGAGCAAGTTCTAACGTTGGTCATTTTTAAAAAGAGTTCACATCAAAGAGTATAATTAATACATACATGCACACTTTCCAAGAATTACTAATTAACAAAATTCTACCTTGTTAGTTCTTCATGATTCCCATAACCCTGGTTTTGAATTTTGCTATGCATGATCATTATAGATGAAGAAATCATGTTATAGAATAGTATAAATAAACACTTACAATGATGAATCAAAGAACAAGCAGTCTGAATCTTCACAAGAAATCATAATGTAATAGATAAAAGATAATCATAAGATTTTGGGTTCTCGATGTTCTCTCACGTTCTCTCACTATTCTGTTGCGTTGCATAGATCAAAAAATAAACAAAACTATTTATATAAGTTAAAAATCAAATCTAAAATGACATAGAAAAATTGGAATCGACAGGTCCTAAGGAAAAGGTCACTGGCCATATGAGGAACCAATTCCCACACCTAGGCTTTGTCTTCTTCAAGGCATAAAATTTATGGTCCAACCTGTGAGACCTTCCTACGGGTTGTATTATGACTTACGACCCGTAAGGGGTTTCGTCTTTTACAATTATTAAAATCATTCAAAATTTTGATCCTCCAGGCACGACCTGATCTATGACCTATTATCAAGTCTATGGCCCATCTGACAACTCGTGGATGTAATATCGGAAACTTGGTCTTTCACTGGATCTGACTCACGAAACCCACTTACGGTCCATGGAGTGAACCACGTCCTGTAGAGTGACTCATAGATCACCAACAACTTCACTTCTACAATATTTTGGCCAAAATCATTCTGATTCCTGTAATCTTGTAAAAATAGCATAAAAACACATCAAACCTACTAACATCACTTTAAGAACATACAAAATCCTAGGTTTTAAGCATAAAAAATGTTGTATTTTGGCAACACATCAACACCCTCAACATAAAATTATTGTTTATCCTCAAGTGACGGACTCAATCTAAATAAATAGCTATAGAAACACACAGACCTTAATCAATGGCACGCATCATCTCAAAATCAGTCTTAGATATCCAAAAATAACTCATTAGTGCATATATGATATCGCCCAAGATACACCTTTTTTTTAAGGTTTAAGCGGTCGTTGTCAAGATATATAACCTAACCAAGGTTAGAATTGATTACACAGAGAATATGGTTAGACTCGGAGTATTTGCAAGCAAATCAAGTGAATTAACCTACTTATCTCCTGAAAAGGAGGGGGTTTGTAATTGCAAGGTGATAAATCTAAACTAGAATGAGTGTTGTGAAATCAGTAGAAGATGGAACTAGGGTATTGTTTTCCTCATTAATTCCTAACTCGATGTCATCAGATAATTGTAATCTTTTATAATGTATAGCATGCAGAACGATAAGTTAAGTTTACCAAACTCTTTGATCCAGGTGAGAGATAAATTTCACTACGTGATTTGATCCATCCCCGCAGTATGACATTACTAAACCTTAACTATTGTTCCAGTACAACCTCCCCTTGATTCAATTTGGTTGATTAGACATGAAGAAATCAATCAAACCCTTTTAACTACTCCCTTTTTCCATTCCTTACTACCTTGATCCAGTCGATAAGAATTAAGGAAAGTTCTAACATTGGCCACCATTAAAAAGCATTTAATACGAAGAAAATAATTAATATGTGCATGCACACTTTTCAAGAATTACCAATTATCTGGGTTTAGCTTGTTAGTTCTTCATCGTTCCCATAACCCTAGTTGTGGATTTATTGTACATGAAGAAATCATATTAAGGAATAGCATAATTAATCACTTACAACGATGAAGTTAAAAATAAGAAATTTCAATCTTTAAGAAATCACAATGTATAAAATTAATGACAAAATCACAAAAAAAAGTTCTTCAAGTGTTGCTCTGCTATTTTTCTCTATCTGGTGCGTCCTTCTTTTCTAAAAAAAATCTAAAAACCTATTTATAATAACTAAAAATAAACTCCAAAATGAAATAGGAAAACTGAGTCGGCATGCATTACAGTCAGGGTTATGGGTCGTACAAAGTTCTACATCCCATACCTAGGCTTCATAGTTTTCCTTCTTCAAAATTAGATATCTCTTCTATGATACCTTTCTAAGCGTTGTATTCATACTTACAGCCTGTATAGGGTCTCGTCTGATAGCTTTCCAGAAACTCCTCCACGTTTGATCCTCAAGGCACGAAACTTGATCCACGACTTGTATAAAATTTCATAGCTCATTTGACAGTTCATGGACTCAACAATTGAAAATAGGCCCTTCACTGGATCTCAATCACAAAGCCACTCTATGGATCATGGAAGTTCTCACGACCCGTAGAGTGTCTCGTACTTTCTTAAAAGCTGTAATTTTGCAGACTTCGCCAAAAATCATGCCAACTCTTGTAATCCTGAAAAGTAAACATAAAAACACATCAAACCTGCTAACATCACTTTGAGAACACACAAAATTCTAAGTTTTAAGCATCAAAAGTATTATATTTGGACAACACATCAACACCCTCAACTTAAAATTATTGCTTGTCTTCAAGCGAAAGGCTCAATCTACATAAGGAATATAGTAATACACAGACCTCAATCTAATCACATACTTTATATCAAAATCAAGCACAGATATCCATACTACTCATCAATTCATATCAGATAGTCATCAGACAAATCAATATGGATCAATACATGTGATAGCGCGACTATGACAAGCAAGGTAGCCATGAATAAACAACAATCAATGCAAGTGCCCTCATATAAAGAATTCTCATATTCCACTCATATAGTATTTTCAAATTCAATGCTTGGGACTAAATAAAGCATTCAATGCTTGCACCTATATCATAATTTTCCCCTTTTTTCATTTATCACTATCTTCCAACCCATTTATTATGATTTTCAATACACCAACCACCCTCAACGTAGGCTTTTAACCTAAGTTGAGGTGCACAATATCCCACCTATGAACTAGGGCCAATTTTGGTAGCCACCCTCAACTTAAGCGTTTTGCCTCGGTCAAGGTGCACAATATTCAAGGAAGGACCAAGGCCAATTTCAGGATTTCACGTTTAACAAGGCTAGGTTATTTAGGTGTTTACAAAAAAAAGTATATGCAAGGCTCAAACATTGAGATCAAGGGATACATCAAGCATTTAGTTGTCTATTTAGGCTAAGTGGACTAATATGAACAATGATCTAAGATCCTTTCCTAACCAACTAACATATAGTCTAAATCAAAGTAATAGGGCAAGCTCTGAATTGAAACATAGTATGAGAATCATGCAAATAAGCTCACACACACATAACACTAATTACACTATCAATACGGACAATTAGATCACGTTTTTCATCAAAATTTAACATTTTTTATCAGAACAAGCACTGTCAACTATCAATGTCCATGGTCATTATCAAACTACCTAACACAAAATTTGATGGGTATCATTTTTCAAACAAAACTATCATATGTCATAGACCTTAGTACTACATGCTACTAATACTACTTACACATCCAAAAAATATTGGTTCAATAAAAAATAAATGACCTTCGAGAAAGAACACAGGCAAGAAAATCCCTCCAACTCAAAAATTGGGATAGTTATAGGTCTTGGCTACTCAAACTTCACTGAGGTCTATAAGTGTTCATTCCCCATCGAAAATCAGTTACATTGTCCTCAATGCACAAAATATAACTATAGTAAAACATAGGGGTCAAAATTCATACCTAGGCGCCTAAGCACCAGTCTCCTTGGATCGTCTCCAAAGTAGCGTCTAATTTAGTGTCGCAACACAACATAGACCACCTGATTACTCAGACTTTACCAAATCTCTATGCTTCCATATTTAGGTTATTTGGCTTCTTCATCTACTGACAGATGTTGAAGACGACTTCTTTATCATTCAATCAAAACTTGAGTTGTCCTAATTCCATATCCACTAGCACTCGCCCAGTGGCTAGAAAAGGCCTTCCCAAGATAATTAGGACATCAAAGTCAAGTTTGCAATCGAGGATCACAAAGTTTGCAGGGAATATGAATTTCTCCATTTTGACAAGGACATTATATAATATCCCCATAGGCTTTTTCACTGTCCTGTCAGCCATTAGCAATCGTATATTTGTAGGAGTAGGGGCTCCCAAGCCTAGCTTCTTGACTACCGCAAAAGGTATTAGATTGATGTTGGCACCAAGATCACATAATGTTTTTGCAAACTCAACATCTTTAATAGTGTAGGGTATGGTGAATGCTCTGAGACCCTCTCACTTATGTACTAAGGACCTTGTGGATATCGCACAGTAATGTTGAAGCTCTTGAGAGAGCTCCTAACTCACAATCCACTTCTTGGTGACTAGGTCCTTTATGAACTTTGCATACCCGGGCATATTCTCCAATGCTTCTATAAGAGGAATGTTGATAGAGAGTGCAACCAGTTCAGCATGGAGATGAAGTGCTTGAATTTACCTTCCTCTCCTCCTTATTTTTAAGTCTCTAATGGAAAGGAGGAGGAGGTATAGGGATAGGTTTCAACTTTTGTGGCATCACTACTGTGTCACTCTTCCCATCCTTGGCACGTGCATCCCCAACCTCTGTATCCTTGCTCTCGACCATCTCCCCACAAACATCATCATCATGAACTGGCATCAAAGGGTCGATGGTATTTTTGCTACCATGAGTAGTTACTATCATACATTGCCCTTCATTCTTTGGGTTTTGAACTATGTAGCTGCCAATGTCCCTTTTTGGCATTCGTTCAACTAAGTAGACATCTGACCGAACTATTGTTTTACCTACCTGATAGCAATAGAATGAGACTCAACTTTTTGATTAATGCTAGAGAAGTCAGATTTCATCCCCTTTAAAGTCTCCTCATGAGCGTCAACCTTCCTCAACAATTGGTCGAACATCTCCTCAATTTGAGAGATATCAGCACTAGAGTTTTGATTATGTGTTAGCATATACAGACCACTTCTGTAACTTTTTCTGCATCCCTAATTAGCAAATTTATCTTGGCCCCCGTTCCTATCATAGTAGCCTCTTCGATTGTTGTCTCTTAAAGCGTCATCTCTGTTAAAGTTTTGATCTTGGCACTAATAGTTCTAATTGGACCCTTGGATGTTGGTCTGGAAACCCACCATCTAATCAGTGAAGAAACAAGTGTTCTCCTCATAGTAAGGCTCTTCATACATGGGTGCTCACTGAGGCTAATGAGCTACTGCATCATACGTTCTTGGTTATGCTTCATCAACAACTCCATATTTGTACTAATCCACGTAAGATCTTACATCATATATTTATTTATCTTTTCTTATGCCAAATCAATACTTACTGAGAATGAGCTTTTGGTAGTTGACTTGTCTTTCATACCCCATGCACGATTTGTCTTGACGACTCTTTCCAACCTTTGACCAACCACCTAAACTGGATGACATTAAAATTAGCCACCCATGATAGTGTCAGCCACCGCTTGGCTATTTTTATCCAGGGCTTAATACAATATTTCCACCAGAGCTTCATCAATAATCTTGTGGTCAGGGCCACTCCTCAAGCACTTTGCGAACCTTTCCCTCATAGTACTGATCAAATCATCAGGCAATTGCTCAAAGTTGTTGATTTGATCCTTCAATTTTATCTTTTTTAACCTCGAGAAGTACCTTTCCAAGAAGGTCTTCTAGAGTTCTACCCAGCTGGTAGTTGAACTCTGTAAGATCTCGGATAACCATAATGTTACTGTAACAACCCGAAAATTTTCAAAATATAATTATGGTTGGCATTCTAGAATTTACTACAAGACATGTATGAGTTTTGGTGGCCAGGGGTTGAGTTTAAGTGGCCGAATGCAAATTGGGCTAGTTAGTGGCCTAGAGAGACAGTCTGGATAGTCAACTTCAAACAGAAATAACTTTTTATGTGGGATGAATCATATGCTCTAACACATATTAAATTGAATCTATTTGAGTTAGCTTTACAAAAAAAAGTAGTTTCACTCCATTTGGATATCAGATGAGGGAGATATGACCAAACCAGTAAGACTGTCTATAATTCGGAAACCATTGGAGATAGGCTCAGAAAAATGGCCAAGGACATTTGCACGGATCGTTAAACATTGAACGGTCCATATAATGTCTTGTGTAATGTTCCAGTGAGCTTGGGGTGGCTTGGAACCACCCCTAAGCTAAGTATAGGTTGACGGGACCTTTAACGGGTCGTTTGGCAACGAGCCATCCACTGTCCCGTGAAGTTGGACAGTGGCTAGGCCAAGGCTTGGGCATGATTTTTGAGTTTAAGGGAAGTTAGACGGTAGGTGACACTGGTCATCTCACATTATACGGTCCATTTGGTTGCTCGTCAAACGTAACAGAAAGTCCTCCGAGAGTTCGCGCGTAGATTTAGCTATGTTCATCTTGACGGCATGGTAAACGGCCCGTGTGACCATTTGACGCCACTGTAGCTTTCGTTTGGGTGTTGTGTTCAGTGAAAAGTTCTGGTTTATTAATAGTATTTTCGTGATTTAACATTTCCCTAAGCCTCCTTTTAGTCCCTTAAGGTATCCTAAACCTCTAAATCATCCCCCAAACCCTATTTCATCCATTAGAACTCCCCTACACTCTCTCTTGAAATCTTAATGCTCTCTTGACCGCCATTGAAGCTAGCTTGAAGAAATTGGGAAAGAAGACTTGATTAAGTTTGATATTGTAGATTGTTTGCTTGGATTAAGGTATGTGGGACTTAATTCAAGGATCCCCTTTCATCCTTGAAGATCCTAAGA
>JBCEWC010016797.1:0-12883 GCA_038996855.1 Solanum aculeatissimum
CTTTTCTGATGTGGAAGATCAGTCAAAACTGCAACCACAGAGCATACTCAGACAGAACCTTGGCTCTGATACCACTTATTGGGAAAAATCAGATAATTTTTAATCTAAAAGCAACTACACAAAATAACCGACAAATAATATTGAATACAAAAAGAAAACAAAATGTTATTAACGGAGTTCAGCCAAATTAGCTTAATCTTCGAACACCGCCCAATTGGATATTTTATTAATATAGGAGAGAAGAGAATACAAATTTTGGAAAGATAACAAATGGAGGTGGAGGGGTTAATTTATAACTCCCAAACCACCTCCCAAAACTTAAACCCACCAATGTGGGAGGTATAAAATAAGCCAAAAAGTCAACATTGTTCACATTCACCATTGAAACCTATCAAAGTTTTGTTATAACTGCTCTTCTTCAATGGAGAATTTTCATAATCGAATTCTCAAGTTGAATCAAAGAATCATTGATTCAAAAGCTTGGATACCATATTGAATTTTAATTTGGGAACTATGAATTATCATTATTGAAAGATTGATTACAATGAAAGATAATTTCTACTTTATACAAGCTGAACAAACTTCTAACCCACTAATAAATTGAGTTGTTACTAATTCGAACCTCTGTAACTAATTTCCTAACTAACCTTCACTTCAATGTAGCCAACTACAAAGAAAGTTGTTACAATTAATTAAGGACCTAACTAATTACTTGAACCATCATCTTCAATAAAATTTAAAAGACGGCCACTGTTGAACAGTCACATCATGGTTGAGTGACATAGTTCCTAGTTCAGGGGCCTTTTTAAGCTTGGTATGGACCTCAATGGTGCAAATAAATTGGTTATTTCACTACCAGGAGAGGTGTACTGAAAAAGTGGGGTACGAAAAAATGGAAGCTTTAAAGATTCACCGGATATATCTAAAACAAACTATGAATTCAGATTTAGGTTTGCGTCATGTGTCTTACTATGTGAAACATGACATTAACAATACTTATGCAAGGTGGGAGCTGGATCTTTTGGGACAAATCATGCAATTCTAATGGATTTCAAACGTTAGTATGAACAGCTGGAATTGGAGATATGCTGCTGAATGTCTACTAATTGTGGAGTATTATGCAGTGTGCTTGTAGAAAAAGCCAGCTGCGGTGTAGGAAGAGTTCTGATAATTTTTGTAAAGAAAAGGGGTTAGTTTAGAGATGGTCAAACAAGTTACAAGGATCATCTTTGGCTCTGAGTGATTGCCGTGCCGTTTGCTGAAAAGAAGTGCTCATGGACACTGGACAGCTTACTCATCCTCTATTATTGATGGGACTGGCTGCACCCTTTGGACAAATACCTCTAAATTCACCCAAGACATGAATAATAAGCTCAAAACATATGTTCGTAATCATAATAATACTAACGTATTAGACTATTAGCAAGATTAAGCATCTTCAGAACTTTGGTTAATGCAATGTGTGCTAGTGTATTTGGCTCTGTTTTAATAATAATTACTTCATATTCAAAATCATGAAATATATAGAGTCGGAAATAATAATTATATGTACATCCAGTGATATTTTTGTTGTAACACAGTTTGATGGTTTATCGAATAATTTCGATCTGATCATTTTGTGAGTGGTAAAGGCCAGGGAGTAGGGAACTTAGAAACCCACTGCAAACCAAAGCTGTGTGTAAGAACGCCAAATAATGATACAAGAAACAGGTGTTTATCTCCTGCTCCTCATCCTTATGCTCTCCACCCGATTTTGGACACCTTTCAAATGGTAACAATGATCTTTCACTAATTTCTCAAGTTGGACATCCCTTCCAAGTTCCAACAGCACTAAATCATGTATGTAACAATTCTTCAACTTGAGAAAAGCTCTTCTTTAGATATTTTACTCAGGCGCTTCCTATTATTAATAGGGTTAACACTTTTGGTCCCTTTGTTATCAACGCATTCTAATTTTAGTCATTATGATATCTAATTAAAGACAATTAAACTTCAATTGCTTGAAATGTATCCTTTTACTTATGAATATTCATAAATAATTTTCAAAATTAACCATTCCATGGTATAATTACACGTGTTTTTGTTAAACTTATATTAGTTTATATTTGATGGTAATATACTTCTACGAATAGTTCAAATATAACTTTCCTACATAAGAAGTGTAAAACAAACATTTTAATTAATTGAAGATTAACCGTGATACGGGGACCAAAATCAGAATTCACCATTACTGGAGGAGCAAAAAGTGGTAATTCTCCCTAATTAATAAGAACTCTTAACTACACATTGCCATCATTGAAGACCTAAAAATATATAATTGTCTATAAGAAAAATGGAGGAATTGGTTGTTTTGGCAGAGGAATAGGTCTAAATTCCTGATATTTACACAAGTCACTGAAGAAATAGTTAACCTAGACTAATTATCATAAACACACAAATTGTTAAAAGGAGAATTTACATGTTTTTATTTAGTCGATATGGAAGACTAGAACAAATAGCAGTTGGAATCATTCATCTGTGGTGGTTGGTTGTCAGGGTATGTTGGATCAACACACATTTACACTCATCTCTCATCTCTCTTAGTTATAACAATGTTTGTACTTCTATGAGAAACTATTGAGATTGTATTTAACCTAATATAGGCTTTTACAGCACTGGTTATGGGTAGACCTTTAGTTTCAAAGGCCACTAATGCGTTGATCAGATATAAATGTCAACAATACACCCCTGTTTGGCATTTCTAAAATGCTTTGGCCTTATTTCATTTCATTAAACGGTAATTTGCTGGATTATTTTGACTTACATGTGTTGGTGATAATGGAAAAAGAATCCTCAAGTAGTGTTTGAAAAGTTAACTTGTAATTTAAATATTTTAATGAATTTAAATAATTTATAATTGCAGAATATATATAAATATGAAATGATGTCAAACATGTGAGAACTTCCCTGTGATAAAAAGAATCACGTATATGCTACAAGTAGGGTACTAGTACTATTTTCCTGGAGGAAAAAAAAGGAAAGGTCCCCAAATGAAAACTGGCAAACATTTTAAGTTATTGTATAATTGTAATAAAAGCATGTATGCCACAAGTTTCTTAATCACACCAAGTAATTTTGTCATATTCCTTTGGCTGATACTTGAAATTATATGCCTAAAGATATTAAGCGAAGATATTCGAAAAGAAGGAGAAGTGTGAGAGCAGAGGCCTGAGCCCCCGAGAAACAAGGAGGCATAGTATACAAGTTTACTATGTCTACAGCATAAACTTCCAAAAGGAAAATTTAAACTCACAGGTAAGCCTTTCGCTTACCTGACACATGTCGTCGTGCTAGCGACAACTTGGACCTTTTATGAAGACTCCTTTCATCTTCACTGTCCTCACTGTCCAATACAATCACAGCTTCACATATTGGTGATTCTTTTTCCTGTTGCTTCATGTTCTTGTTATAGTATTCATCCTCATCTTGGTTGGGCCGCTTATGATCACATAAGTGCTCACATGAATGGGGATGATTAACTTGAGCTTCGGAATATTGTCCAGATTGAGAGGTCAACTGAAAGCTATTGTCCTTTCCCTTTCCAGAGGGCTCTACAGCTTGTAGTGGCAACTTCTGGAAAGTCCCACATTGATTAGATGACTTCCTTGTCCATGCATCACCAATTTGTGAAGTAAAAAATAAACTGGACGCTGAGTCAGTGCATGCATCAGATTCTGAAATGGGTAGGTTATGAGAGGGAGCTATATTCTCTTTATCACACTCCTGCTGATGTTGAGATGAACTGGATGTGTCGAAAGGATGTCTCCTGCCAGTTAAACCCAGCTTCTTATGCCTCGTGGCGAAACCATTTCTGTTTTGATCAGAAACCTTTTTATGAGGTCGCTTATTGTAATGACCAAGGGTCCCTGACAAAGGAAGAGTTTGACATGATGCAGTGGACTGAAGTTGGACTGACAACTCAGGCTTGAACTGCAACTTCTCAAGATCCTCGTGTTTTTGGGTGAAATCAGTTGACTTCAGCAACAGCTTATTTGAACTCTTATTTATGCTGATATTTCTCATCTCACTATTATGTGGATTGGCAGTTTTCCGTGAATCTCTTACAGACTGTGGTAAGGTCTGTATATCCGCATAATTCAGAAAAATATTTTGGGGTTCCAAACTGGCAGGCCATCGAGTTTTTGCCATATAATCCTTCTTCTCACCAATTCTAACTTTAGATGGACTCACAATTTCTGAAGATATTTTCTTGGTTTTCTGTTGTACTTTATCCTGATTCAAGTCATACTCGATGTGAAGTTCTTTCATACCTTGTTTGCTAACTTCCATCTGCTTATCTAAGATATGATCAATAGCCACTTCACTCACAATCTCACCATTATGCCTTTGTTCACATCCAGCGGAGTCTAGTGACAACTTTCTGCTAGGTCCACATAATCCCTTCTGGTTCACAAAATGATCAGGGACCTCAGATTTTGGTAAATTTAATTCTTTGACTTCAACCTGCAGGGATCATATGTGAGATTTGGTCAAAACTAATAAACATAATCACATTCATCTAAGCATCTGCTCACAATTCCTTCCCCTGCATTCGTAAGAGTTTGGATTTCTTGGTCATGACCACCAAAATCACTTGCTCCAGTCACGGCGTACTTTTGAGTCATTGATCTTGCCTTATGGTCAAAAGCTTGTCTATTGTATTTGTACTCTGTGCTCTGCACATAATAGGCATCATGAGTACATTACAACCAAACAGGGTAGTCTCTAGTACAAATTACCATGCTGTAAGAATGTAAACTCACCGCATCATGCATTAACCCATCATCAGGATTTGGCTCACTTAGTAACAAACCTATACTTGTTAAGACAGTTGAAATGTTCAAAGATGGCTGCCATGCTCCCTGCTTTATTGAAATACCACCACTATGAGAAATATGTAAAGACCCAAACTTTCGTTAAATTTATAAAAGTTATTATAGAATGATAGATATCAAAGATTGCATGTACGCAGAAAGATAGATATCCAAGATCCAAAAACAGTTTAATAAACAGGGAAATTATGGTGTTTAATTTAAGCTATTATTCAGTAATAAGTAAGTAGTGTATTGGCACGTGATGACTCTTAAATATTAGTTACCTATGTCTGAAGTCCAACAAGATAATTCAAGAAGAATGAATGCCATTACTTGATCAGTAATATTGAAGAAGATAGTTTCAAAATTTCAAAAGCTTTCCTAGAGAGAAGATTTGACTCTTAGATGCATAACCAGCAAGCAGAAACTATCAGCAATTATGACCATAGTCATGTGAAAGGAATTGAGTTGACTACAGCACATAAGGTAGATTCATTAAGAAACCATAAAAAGAGCAAAAGTGCTTGCGTACTTTATTCCTTACAGTGAAAAATACTGTGTGGGTGCAGTCTTTATACCATATTCAGGATAATAAGAACATTAATTTGGAAGAACAAGACAGTAGTTTAGAATTTACTCAATCAATAAGAAGAATGATTTGAAGAAAGTTACCAATTTCAAAAAAAGAAGAAGAATGATTTGAAAAAACAATACATCTACATGTTAAACATGTATAAACGAGCTACAGAGATGAGTGAAAGCCACTAAGCAGCCAGACAATGTTAAAAGATATCAAATGCTAGTTGCAGTCCAGGTCCCAAAATATTCCATTCCAAGTCCGACAATCCTAACCAAGGATTAATATCAATTAGAGCCTTAAAGACAATTAACAGATCAGATATTATGCATGATCGATGACTTGTACAAGCTCATAATTTAAGCTATTATGTTTCTGCCAACACTTTGAAACCAACATGAAATGATATTTATACAGCCTCTCGAGACTGGAAGAAGGCAACTTCCAAATTCCTTTCACTTCTTACTGGATCAGGGATTTGAGACAACAGCATGTTACTGCTTTATGAATATATGAGGGTTGCAGTGTGTCAAGTTATCGAAGGCGTATAATCGCCTTATCAACAATGCAAGAGAAAAGGGCTAAATCTGAGAGTGAAGAGGAGTAGAAAATTTCTTGCATTGCTTATGACTAAGTACACAGTGCTACATATATACACATTGACAGCTCATGCCAGCTCACAATTTCTAACTTTCCAACAAACTAACTCTGCTGATTACAATCACTTAATAGAATAATTAGTTGACCCCTAACCACTGCTAACTACTTCAACTAATATTGTTGATAATAGTGATTATGCCTCAAGGCACATTGCAACATTTGTTGATCTTCTGCACACTCCACCTCAAGCTAGGAGCTATGAAGATGTTTTTCATTCCTAGCTTGGCTATCAAATACTCGTGCAATGATCTACCAAGACCTTTAGTAAACAGATCAGCAGGTTGCTCTATTGAAAGGAGATACGCAATGACAATCAGACCCTCTTGTATTTTCCCCCTGGTAAAATGACACTCTATGTATATGTGCTTAGTTCTCTCATGAAAGACAGGATTCACAGCTATTTGTAGAGCTGATTTACCGTCAGAAAATAAGGAAACAGGAACCTTGACATCCACAACTAGTTCCTTAAACAATCCAGTTATCCATATTACTTCAGCAACTGAAGATGCCATAGCCCTGTACTCGGCCTCTTGTTGAACTTCTAGAGACTGTAGCTTGTTTCTTTGACTTTCAAGAAATAGGGGAATTCCTATAGTGCACTAGATAACCAGTAATGGACCTTCTACTATTGATACAGGCTCCCTAATCAGCATCACAGTAAACCTTTAGAAGATCATCACCAGCAGTAGACATCAATATCCCTAGTCCTGGTGCATGTTTCACATATCTGACCAGTCTTAAGGCTGCATCCATGAGGGATTTCTTTGGAGAGTGCATGAATTGACTTAAGACTTTGCACAGCAAATGCAATGTCTGGTTTTGTTGTTGTAAGGTCCAAGAATCTCCCAATAAGCTTCTGATAGCCATGAGGATCTCCCAGTAACACATCTTCATTAGTCTCTGGTATATGTTGATCAAACTTGACTGTAGGGAGTTTATAGTTCTGATTAATTGGAGTTGTAACAGGTTTTGCACCTGCAAGTCCCATATCTGCAACTAGTTCCGATGCATACTTTCTTTGGGGCATCAAGATCCCATCCTCGTTCCTAGCAAAATTCAATGCCATGAAAATATCTATGTTCTCCCAAATCTTTGATTTTAATAGCTGTACGTAGCACTTGGTGTTTTGAATCATAGAGTGATCATTCCCGGTGATCAATAAGTCATCTACATATACTAAGACAATAGCAATTTTGTCACCCTCCTTGGTGAATAAAGAATAATCTCTTGCACTTTGATAAAAACCAAATGAAGTCAAGGTTGTTGTAAGCTTAATATTCCATTGTCTTGAAGCTTGCTTTAATCCATACAAGAATTTCAACAGTCTACATACTTGACCAGCATTCCTTTCCTTGTCATAAAACCCTTTTGGGATAGTCATATACACTTCTTCATACAAATCTCCCTGTAAGTAAGCATTATATACATCCATTTGGTATAAATTCCATCCCCTGGTTGCTGCCACTGAGATAACTGCCCTGATAGTGGGGGCATTTTAACCACAGGGGAGAAGGTTTCTTGGTAACCTAACCCTTCCTTTTGGTTGTATCCCTTTGCTACTAATCTACTTTCTTCCGCTTGGGAAGTGCTACAATCTCCAAAGTCTTGTTGTCCTCTGATGCTTGTATTCCAACCTTCATAGCATGTATCCATCTTTTAGCAGTAGCAGCCTCTTAGTAACTTGCAGGTTCAACCTCTGTTGAGAACTTAGACACAAAATTTTGATACTTTGTTGATAGACCAGTGTAATCTATGTTGTCTGCAGTAGAGTACAAACAATTTCTAGAACCTGATTTAACTACATAATCTTTATGCCATATAGGAGGTTTAGATCCTCTCACTGCTCTCCTGACCTGAATAGTACTTCTACTTTCTACATTATCTGTGTTTTCTACATTCTCCACCAACACTGTTGGTGAGACTTTTGGTAGATTGGGCCTCATAATAGCCTCATCAGAAGCAGTTATAGGAGAAAAAACAGGATCAATCAAGGTAGTGAAGTCTGAGGACATGATCAGATAGGAGAAATGATAGTGGGGTATGATGTGATTCTCTTGATCCTTCACACTTCCCCTAAATGGGAATATGGACTCCATGAACACATCTCGACTAACCAAAAAAGCTCTATTCTCAAGAACATACAAATTGTAACCTTTTTGAGATGCACTATAACCAACTAATACAGCTCTGACTGCTCCGGGACTAAATTTGTCCTTTTAAGTGAGAGTTGTGACAAAACACAAACAACCTATGACTCTCAAATGCAATAGAGAAGGAAGCTGGTGGTATAACAATTCAAAAGGTGATTTTCCATTCAGCGCAATAGAAGGCACTCTGTTCAAAACATACATTGTTGCTTCAATACATAATCCCCATAATCTATCTAGCAAACCACCTTGGAATTTAATGCTCTTACAGTTTCAAGTATATGTCTATGCCTCCTTTCCACCACACCATTTTGCTGTGGTGTGCATGGACTGGAACTCTCGTGTAATATACCATAACTCTGAAATAATTCTCTGCATGCATGACTAAAAAACTCACCACCATTATCAGATCTTAGCCTCTGAACTTTACCCCCAAACTGTGTGAAATACTTCAGCAGCATCAATACATCTGATTTTAATCTTATTAAAAAAAATCCAAGTTCACCTTGAGTAATCATCAACAATGGTCAAAAAGAATCTCATTCCATCAAAAGTTTCCCATTTATATGGTCCCCAAATGTTTACATGTAGTAATTGAAAGCTAGAAGTAGATCTACTCATACTATGAGGAAATGGTAACCTAGCTTGTCTAGCAAAAGGACATATTTCACAGTTGTACAAAGTAAAGGAACTATTCTTACTAGTAATCTGGAACACAGATATTTTCTTAAGGACATTCAGTGGAACATGCTACATTCTTTGGTGCCAAGTAATAACATCTGCCTCTTATTTAGCTACAAAACATTTGTCAATACCAGCTTTTCTTATCTCCTGCTTGTTAGTACAGAGTGTAGAGTCCCTCCTCTTCTATACCAATCTCCCTCACCATCCCACATGAGAGATCCTGTAATACACAACAATTTGGAAAAAAAGTAGCACAACAGTTCATATCTTTTGTCATTTTTGAGACTGACATGAGATTAAACATGAAAGCTGGCACACACAAAACAATTCTCAAAACATCACCTCCTCCTAGATGATAGTTCCCTACATGTGAAACTCTTGTTGAATCACCTGTGGACAGTTGTACCTGTCTTGTATTTTCTATCAATCCTTCATTCAATAGGTGTCTATGATCACTAATCATATGATTAGAAGCTCTAGTGTCTATTATCCATTTTATAAAGGCTACCTTATCAGAAAAATATGCACCCTGCCATATTAGCACTTCCACTATCACTACCACTAGCACCAACAGGAGGAGAAACACCAACAAGAGAAGTAGCATCTCTATTTCCAGAAGTACTTGGTGTTAACATATGTTGTGTCATCATTCCTTGCGACTGTTGACTTTCATGTGAATATGGATCAAACCTAGGTTGCATTGTCTGCTGATGGCAACACTGAGCAAGCCTTCCTTGTTGTGAATGCATCATCTCCTGTGAACCTGCACTATTAGCATCAAACAAATGAGTGCTACCTGTCATTGATCTTGTGACCACATTTGCTCTCCTCTGCCCTTTGAAGTTGGCTGGATATCTAATGAGCCTATAGCAATCTCCCTTTACATGTCCAGTGATATGACAATAATCACAATTCTTCAATTTACTGCAGTCTCCCCTGGTATGCCCCTTCATGTGACAGTAATCACAAAAAGAATGCCCATTATGGCCTTTCTTCTGCTTGTAATTGTCACCACCAGCCCTAGAAGTTAACATAGTTGTAGGATTGGCATGTTCATGCATCAATGTACTCGTTCCAGCTACAATCCTTTGATTCTCATCTTGATTTATCATAGCATAGACTTGGTTAACAGTAGGAACCTGTGGCATCATCACAATTTGGCTTTTGGCTTGACTATAACTATCATTAAGCCCCATTAAAATCTGTAATACTCTTCGATATTGTAAATGTTCAATGAATTCTTTTGACTTAGGGCAGTCACATGAAGGAGGTGGCATAATTGAATCATACTCATCCCATAAGTCCTTGAATTTAGAATAATAGGTAAACACTGAAGAAACACCTTGAACGGAGGTAAAAATTTCCTTGTGCAATTGAAAAGTCCTAGTACTATTGATCGTATCAAACCTCTCCCTTACATCTTCCCATAACAAGTGACTATTTGATCAAAATAAAACTCCTCCAAGGAGATCCGTACTTACATTGCACATAATCCAAGAGACCACAATAGCGTTGCAACGATCCCAAAATCGCTTTAAATCTCCTCTAAATTGACTCTGCTTCACTAATCCATCAATGCAACCTAGTTTGTTCTTTTCCAGCAATGCAAGCTTCCCAGCTCTACTCAAAAGCGTGTAATTATTCGAACCAGTCAACACGATCCCAATTGACAACGAACTAGGTGCATCAGATGGATACAGATACAGAGGATGATGACAATCGATTGTTGTTGTAGTAGCGAAAGCAGTTTCCCCCTAACTTCCTAAATTTGCATGAAATTGAACTCTAGAAGCTGTAAAATGCTAAAATCAATGAAGGTAAGTACAGTATCCCTCTAATTCTTCACTGCATGTGAGAGTAATTCCCTTGATTCGTACTTTCGATGGCTCTGATACCATGTCAAGTTATTGAAGGTGTATAATCACTTATCAAAAATGCAAGAGAAAAGGGCTAAATTTGAGAGAGAAGAGGGGCAGAAAATTTCTTGCATTGCTTATGACTGAATACACAGTGCTACAAAAATACACATTGACAACTCATGCCAGCTCACGATTTCTAACTTACTTTCTATCAAACTAACTTTGCTGATTACAATCACTTAATAGAATAATTAGTTGACCCCTAACCACTGCTAACTACTTGAACTAATACTGTTGATAATAGTGATTATGCCTCGAGGAACATTGCAGCATTTGTTATTCTTCTTCACACAGTGCTTTGAGTTCTCACATCTAGAAGACAAAGTACAATATAAGGAAAGAGAAGGGCAAATCCACAAGGCAATTTTAATCCACATACAAGTGCTAGTTAACTACATGTCCTGGACTTTTGATTGGAATTCTACAACTGCTTTGAAATGCCCTCAACACAGGATCACCTAACAATAGTATTATGTCCTTAAAACTCTCATATAACTCCAGTTCTCACATAAGAATTGAAGTTTTTCATCAGATATTTCCTTGTCACTAGTAATCTTACACAGTTACAAATGATGGATTAACAAACCTTCGGAGGAAGATTGAGAATATCCAAGCAAATACGGCCACCATTATCAATATTTGGATGATAAATGGGCGTTAGGAAGGTGACAATGGGAGGCTGAAAGGGGTACCTGGTCAGACAAATAAAGGTCAAGAATTGAACCACACATCACATAAAAATAAAAAGAAAAAAAGAGAAGAAAACCTTTCAGGTATCTGAACTTTGAGGTTAAAGAGTCCTTTAGCATACACAGTTCCTTCTGGGCCTTCAATTACTGGAAATGGCAAAAAAGAAAAAGGAAAGATTGAAGATGATTGGAGATAAATCAGAAATAATACAAAAGATAGGAAAAAATTTACGAGCACGAATGGAGGAAAGAGAGGAGGAAGAAGCAAGAGAAGGAAAGGAGGCGCCGTAAGGTGGATCGGTGAGAAGGAGCTTAAGCTCTCTTTGCATTCGGAGGTTAAGCCTTGCCTCTTGAGCCATTTCCTCTTCTCTTAGGGCTCACAATTCACGTCACACGACAGGAGATTTAGATTCCTGATACTTTGTGAGTGGTAAAGACCAGGGAGTAGGGAACTTAGAAAACCCACTGCAAACCAAAGCTGTGTGTAAGAAAAAGCACCAAAACAGGTGTTTATCTCCTGCTCCTCATCCTTATGCTCCTCTCTACCCGATTTTGGACACTTTTCAAATGGTAACAATGATCTATCACTAATTTCTTAAGTTGGAGATCCCTTACAACAGCACTAAATCATATATGTAACAGCCTCTTGTGGTAAGGTCTGCTTCAACTTGAGAAAAGATCTTCCTCCTTCCCTTTAGATATTTTACTCAGGCGCTTCCTATTATTAAAATAGGGTTAACACTTTTGGTCCCCTTGTTTGCCTTTGAGGCATTCTAATTTTAGTCTTTATGACATCTAATTTTTTTATTTATTTATTTGTATTGCGTGTCCTAATCTCTTAGAGTCTCGACTAATTTTGGGGGTGTACATGCTCTCGACAAGGAATTTTTCACAAGTACATCATGGTTAATTCAGATTTTACCTAGTTTGATGGTCTTCAAAAATTGTTTGCACCCAGTCTAATTAAACTTCAATTATTTGCAATGTATCCTTTTGCTTATGAATATTCATAAATAATTTTCAAAATTATTAACCATTCCATGGTTAATTTATATTACTTTATATTTGATGGTAATATACTTCTACAAATAGTTCAAATGTAGCCTCCCTACATAAGTAGTCAAAAATACATTTTAATTAATTGAAGATTAAATGTGATGCACGGACCAAAATCAGAATTTACCATTATTGGAGGAGCCAAAAGTGGTAACTCTCCCTAATTAATTGTAACAACCCGAAATTTTTTGAAATCTAATTATGGTTGGCATTCTATGATATACTACAAGTCATGGATGAGTTTTGGTGGCCACGGGTTGAGTTTAAGTGGCCGAATGCAAATTGGGCTAGTTAGTGG
>JBCEWC010016798.1:0-12882 GCA_038996855.1 Solanum aculeatissimum
GTCTTTTGAATTAAGAATGATTTAATGCAATTGAAGTGTGGGTTGTTCTTATTTAATGATTTCAAGATGAATTAAGCTCCTAATTGATGAATTACTTTGATTCAAGATGGTACAAGTATGCATGTCCCTTACTATTTAATTTATGCATGGGTAATGCTATATTGAGGTTTAATTGTTGATTTAACATTGAATTTCATATGGATTCTTCTTAATTTGGATTTAAATTATGAATTCTAGTTGCCCGTGCTATTCTCATCATCAATCATGGCATTTACATACATGAACATGGATTTCAAGAAAGTTATGATGTGGGCTAAGTCCCAATTATGTTTACGACTATGATTTTGAACAAGTATGGGTTATGATAAGAATGTGATCACATAATGTCTATGATATGGCTCTTTGAGCAACCGTGGGTGTTTACACTAATATGATTTGACAAGTATAGAGCTACTCTTATGCATGAAGTTTGACATGAAAATGTATTTAACCTTTTAGCCTAATGAAGTATGATTATGAAAGGATGTTTGACGTTTTAGTCATGTATGCATGAAAGTAAAACAAGTGATTTGGCCTTTCAGCCTAATTATGCATGGATATGATGTCAAGTGTTTCTGTTATGTTTTAAAGGCATGTATATGTATACGTATTCTTATGGGATGACGTCTTAGCACCGAGTTGGATTGAAGTAGTAAGTGGGCTATCCCTTATGGTCCCACTCCTTTCCATCAAATATGTGCCAACATAGGTTAAGCAACCAAAATGGGAGGCCCATAAGGTATGCTTTGATATGATAGGATATGTTATGTAAATCCTTCCGAAATGACCAGGTCGTAAGAAAGGTGGCCATCATACCAAAATGACCGGGTCGTAAGGTGTGGTGTAGGTTACCTTTGGCAAGTAATCTTCTCTCATCCAATAGGAGGCCTCATCGGGCAAGTTCATGTTGTAGCTCACATGAGTTTGGATGTCGGTTATGGTCGCATCCCCTATACTACAAGCATTATGACATTTCATGCATCATGGATTTATGACATATTGGTATACTATCCTTTCTTATATTCTCCTTCTATTTTATATGCCCTTGTCATCTAGTTTAGTTGTAAGCTCATGTTCATATGCATTGCATGCCCGCATACTTAGTAGATTATTATGTGCTAACCCATACTCTTTGTCTACATGCTCTAACCTTGTAGGGACCGAAGGTGACTTTCATCCCCCGCTAGACGGTTAATTGAGATTCTTGAAGATATTACTTGTGGTGAGTCCTATACTCCAAGGGAAACACTTACTTTCCTCTATTTTTGCCTTTTTTTTATGTTCTTTTACTTCATGACTTGAGGGTGAGCCCGAAATATGTCGATGCCCCGTCTTATCTTATGTAGAGGCATTGTTGGACATATTGAACTCTATTGTACGTTATGCTATGTGGTACTTGTAATGATATGGATATTTATGTTAAGCGATGTTATCTTATGTTATGCTTCTGTTTCCGCTTATGCTATTATGATATGATTGGATTGGGAATGTACTTATGTGGAAGGTCCCTAACCCTGCTTGCCCCCATATCTTAAGTCATACTTACCCGCCCCTTAGAACGTAATTGTTATATGCTATGTGATTCATGCTTATCCCATTCCCGGTAACATCCCCATATCTTGAGTCTAAAGCTCCAGAATCCCCTAGACTTACGTGCTATTTATTTAATATACACACTTTCAAATCGATGATGTGTGTGATGATGCTATGATAGCTTGATCGAGGACTTTCGGGTTTTCCTTCACCATGTCACATCTAGGACTTACCTACTGGTCGTGACAACCTTCTTTTGAGTCAACTTGGTTAGTGGGGACGATATGAAAGAGAAACCTTCTACAAACCTTCTATAATGCCCGTCAGGCCAAAAAAACTCCTTATGTCCATAGGAGTCAATGGACATGGCCAATTCCTCACCACGTCCATATTCTTAGGATGAACCTTGATACTATGCCATGATATCACATGCCCAAGGAAGGAAACCTCACTTAGACAAAGCTCACACTTGTCAGACTTTACAAAAAGCCTTTGCTCCCTTAGGGTTTGCAACACCACCCGCAAGTATCCCATATGCTCTTTCTTACTTTGGGAGTGCATTAGAATATCATCAATGAACACCACTATGAACATGTCAAGGTAGGGCTTGAATACCCTATTTATAAGGTCCATGAATATAGATGGTGCATTAGTGAGACGAAAGGACGTCACTACAAAATCTAAGTAACCATACCTAGTTTAAAATGCCATCTTAGGAATGTCACTCTTTCTCACCCTTAATTGGTGATATCCATACCTCAAATCAACCTTGGAGAAATATATAGCTCCTTGTAATTGGTCAAACAACTCATTTATTCTTTGGAGTGAATATTATTTCTTAATAGTGCCTTGTTGGGTTGTCGGTAGTGTATGCACATACAGAGTGACCGTCCTTTTTCATCACAAACATGACCAGAGCTCCCCATGAAGACCTACTCTATCTAATAAAACCCTTCTCCAACAAATCCTTCAATTGCTCCTTTAATTCTTTCAACTCCATGAGAGCCATTCTATAAGGTGGAATTGAAATAGGTTGAGTATCGGGTAGGGGGTCTATGCCAAAATCTATATCCCTTTTGGGAGGAACACCCGATAACTCATCCGGAAGAATATCGACAAACTCGTGGCCAATAGGAACCGACTCAAGAGAAAGAACTTTGGAAGTAACATCTTTGACCCTTACTAAATGATAGATGCAATATTTAGAGATAATATTTTGGGCTTTTTGGAAGGAAATAGACCGAACTCTACATGAAGAACATCTACCATCCCACTCAAGAATGCACTCATTTGGGAATTGGAACTTGACTCTATAAGTTCTTAATCGATGGAGGCATATGAGACATGTAACCAATCCATCCCAAGTATTACATCAAAATAACCATGGAGAGTTCTACTGTGTTATAAGGGAAAACTTTATGCAAGATGGAAATGTGGCAATTTCTATAAAATCTTCCAACAACAATGGTCTCTCCTACAGGGGTACTTACTTCATAAGGCTCATGCTGTACTTTGGGACATGCATGAAATCTATTTGCAAGAAAAGGAATTACAAATGACAAAATAGCCCCTAGGTCTAATAAAGCATATGCATCAAAATTATAAACTTTAAACATAGCGATGACAATATCTGAGGTCTCTTCAATTTTTGTCAGCCATGAAGAGCATAGAAATGGTTTTTCAAGACCCAAGACTAAGGCATAGACGTGACACTGTGAATCGGGAACTCGAAAGGACCCCAAACAAGATCTATGCATAAGTAGCACATCCTTGGTTGTGGAAGCATTAATAAACAATAAGCAATTAAGTCTAAGGGAAGAAAACCTTTGGACTCAAGCTATGGGAATGCTTAAGGGATTGGGATTTTCCATAACTATATAGCAAAAAAAGACTAAGGGGATGGTAAGTATGACCCGTGTTATGGGGATAATAGGGGCTTCAAACTTCCATCACATGCCATCACAATCAATCAACACATAAAAGGATAGGGACTAAAGGAAGTCTTCCATAATACATAAGAATAATAGGAGTCAAACTTATAGCATACATAAACATATCCAATGACACCTCTAATCATGAGTGGAATGGGGTCCAACACATCTCCCAGGATCACCCTCAAACGTAAATTTCTAAAAGTAAATAAGTCTTAGAAAAGATGAAAGGAAAGTGAATGTTGTCCCCGAAATAGAGGATTAACCAATAGCAATCTTTAATCAATCCATCAACCCATGAAGAGGTGGATTAATAGGGGCTCTGATACCTACATGGTTAGATCATCCAGGCAAAAGTATGTGTTAGTACTTGGAATGTGCTAATTATGTAGGGTGCAATGCAATAAGGAAACATATTCAATAAATAAACATTATGCATAATCATATACGACGTAAATAGGCTCAATATGATATTACTGATTAATACTTAGTCAAAACATGCATGAAGAATAATCAAATCACATAACATGTCATACATAGTTGGGAAGGGACCATAACCAACATTTAAGACCAAGTGAGCTACTACTTGAAATCTCGATATTCACTCCACATCAAAAAAGGAGTGGTCCACTTTTCCATGGTAGACCAAACACTCACATTACGACATAACCTTTTCGAAAAGTGTTACCAAATACCCTTACCTTATAGCCTGTCCTTTCCAGTAGATTTCACAATATATCTTTACCTTACGACATAACCCTTTTGGTAGGTTCAACAAATATCCTTACCTTACAACATAGCCTCTTGGGCAAGTACAAGCCTATATATAGAATCAATATCACAAACCTGTGGTGGCACATATTTTAGGGACAATAGAAGTCACCAAGGTCCACTCAGTGCTAGGTCACAATCCCATGGACTACTTAAATTCTAAATCTTATTCTTAATATTCATAGTGTCAAAACATCACTATATCATCTTGGAGTAGCTCATCAAAACAAAGCTTCATGGCATCAAAGATAGGGCTTTATATCATTCTTAACATTCTCATGAGTTCATAGCATGCTTATTAGCCCTCAATTCATCATAACATTCTTATCTTGCATAACTTGCCAAAATCATATCATCAACATAAGAGACTTGCCACATAACTTTGGTCAAACATGGTGGGTATATGCACATATGCTTAAAATCATACAATTCAGGAGTAAAGGACATGAGAGAAATAAAATAAATTCATTTAGAAATCATTCAAAAAAACCAACCAACAATGTAGTTAAAACCCTAATTTGGGTGTCATGAAATCAATTCAAATATCTGTAATCTTTCAAAGTCTTTCTAGATATCATAGCATAAAAATCTTTTGTATTACAAATATATCATAATCTCATTCCTTGATAAAAGAACATGCATCAATAGACCAATATCCAATAAGTTTCCAACATATTTTATACATAGGAGTAATAATAGAAAGTACCCATAAGAATTTAGTCCTTGGAATCAAATAATTTAATCAAAATAGTTTTGGGGACTCCATGGGTTGAAAAACTCATGGATGGAAGACCAAAATACCTTAAACTTGAGATTTCCTTATGGAAACTTGAGGTGACTAGTGGGCTTCACTTGAATTCTTGAATCCAAAGAGAGTTCTTAAGAATCTTGAAATTGACTGAAGGATTTGGTGAGGATTACAAAGTATTTTGAGAGAGTTAAAGTCAGAATTAGGGCTAAAAATTATGGAATAAAAGATAAATTTTGTAACACCTCTCACACGTCTCGAAAAAGTGCCCCATGATGTATTTCTTGAATATCTCAAAACGCATGCATGATTTTGTAAATCCAACTTCATATTCAATTTCAAAGGGACAAAATTGTGTAGAAAATAGGTGGTATTAGATTTTGAATGACCCGTAGCGAAAGATAAATTTTTGGGTAATTCAGGCTTAACCAGAAAGGTGCGCGACAAGTTCGCATCGCGGACCTGTCGCCCACTAGTGTAAAAATGGCCTACAATCATTCTTAGGCTAAAGAAAGGAAGAAAGATTGAATTTCGTGTGGAAATGAACTACTTCGTAAACATTCTACGTTGCAGACCTGTCTCACCCTGGTTCAAAAATTTCTTAAATTTAAGGGTATCAGGGTAAAAACCCATTACCTATAGTTATGGGAGACTCATGTTTTAAAGCTATTTCCAAGCCCTAGAACACTCTAAACTCTCCCAAAATCCTCTAAATTTTTCTCATAATTCCCTTATCTAAATTCAAGATTCCTCAAGACTCACTTTGGATTACAAGAACTTAAGTGAATCCCTCAAGTCCTCCTCAGGTTTTATTCAAGAAATTCCCAATTCAAAGGTATGTGGGTTTCATTCATGCAAATTCTTCCACCCATGAAGCCAACCCTTCTCCTCTCGTTAAATTTCATGATTTTAAGAAGACATACCTTATGGGTAAACATTATTGTGCATTGTACACATGAACTGAGTTTGGATTCTTCAAGTATTGGTTGTTAAACATGAATATCTATTGAAGGTTTACTCCATGAGTTGATTTTTACCTATTAAAGCTATGCATGATGTAAACTATGAAAGATTGTGAATTTTAAGATAGATTTCATGATACCTAAATTGGGGATTTTTACTACAATGTTGGTGGGTAGATTTGAATAACTTCCAAATGAATTTATTTTACTTTCCCCACGACTTATAGTCTTGAATTGCATGATTTTAAGTACATGTGAATATACCCATCATGTTTGACTAAATTAACATGACAAAGATTCTTATGTTGATGACAAATTATTGTATGAATTTCAAGACAAGCATGATATGATAAATTATGGGCTCCTAAGCATGCATTGAATTCATGAAAGTTTTCTATGATTTGTAAGTAAGATGTTAACCCCTTATACTATATTTCACCCTCTTGTGAATGAATATTATCTACATGAAAGGGTCAAGTGTGATAAGTGTTTTACCCTTATGTACTAGCTAATGCTCACTAGAAGGGGTCAAGTATGTTGCATTTCCTACCCTCATGTGTAAAGCAATTCCCACTAGAAGGGGTCAAGTTTATAAAATGCTTTACCCTCTAGTACAAAGTGTATGACCACAGGGGTCAAGTATATGAATGAGCTACTTTTATCATGTTGTTATGTTTCTACATGTCATTCAAGTTATGATTAAATTATGGTTATGTCAAGTACTTTGTTGTCTCTTAACTATGTGCCACCATTGATTCATGTTATTTTCCCTAAACGGAGTTTTACTAATGGATCCAACTAGGTCAAGTCACCCACTATATGAGGTCAAGTTTGGTTACCTTGGCAAGTATACCACTCCTTTTCCGGTGAGGAGGTAAATACCAAAATTCCAAGTAGTATCTCGCTTGGTCATATATGTCGGTTAAGGTCTTCTCCTACATATCTATATTATGTTACGAAAGCTTGACTATCTCCATGCATGATTTGACTTATGCATTGACCATACATGTCATTTTAATCTCATACTCATTGGTTATAGTTATGTATATTGTAATTATGAATTATGTTTCTTTTCTTGGATTGCACCCCACATACTTAATACATTCCAAGTACTAATGCATACTTTTTTCCTACATGATCTAACCATGTAGGGACCGAAGCTCCTACCCATCCTCCTTATCCTCTACGTGGCTAGCAGAATCCTTTGAAGACTATTATTGGTGAGTCCTATACTCTGGGGACAATATCCACCTTAATTTCATGCTTTAACTAAGGCTTGTATATTTTAGATACTTACATTTTTTAGGGTGAGCCTGGGAGATGTCTTGGCCCGCATTCTATTCGTACTAGAGGTGTCGTTGGATATGGAAATATATGTATTGGGATTAACTCTCATTATGTTTATGTGATTATGTAAGATTTCCCTTAGTTCCCATTCCTTTCTATGTGATAATATTTGTTGATGATGTGATAAAAGTCCCAAGTCCAGTAACATCCCCATAGCGTGAGTCATACTTACCCTCCCCTTAGACTTCACTTGTTATGTGATTCATGCAAATCCTCTTACCTAAAACATCCCCATAGTTTGAGTCCAAACTCTCGCTTCCCTTAGAATTCTTTGCTACTTGTGTGATTGTTTAATTATGCTTCCGCAACCAAGGATGTGCAAAGGATATGTCAAGAGGCTTGTTTGGGTTGACTTCATGCTTCCCATTCATCGTGTCACATCTAGGCCCTATGCTTGGGTCATGAAAAATACCATCTATTAGGTGTTGGGTTATGACCTAACTACCCTCAACTAAAAAGGAAAATGCTCGAAAAATTTTGACTTATGAGGGAGCAGGGGCGGGATGTGGACTTGCTCTTGCAAAGTTCATTTTTGTGTGAAGTTAATTTTTTCCCTATTTTGGCCAGGAATGAGTTTAGGCCATTGTTGTACTTTAGGGGACCAAGTCTGCGACGCGTATTGGTCTTGTACTCTTCTAGTTTAGTCCCAAATCACCAAAACACATTTTTTTGATACAAGTGACCTAATAATTGAAGACCACCCTTTTCCTACACAATTTAGCCTCCTGTAAAAGATTACGAAGTTAGATTTGCAAAATCATCGACGGATTTTAAGATATTCAAAAATACACCATAAGGGCATTTTTGAGTTGCGTGGGAGATGTTACAATATCTTCCTCATAGGATCATTCATCCTCGAATGTGATGGAAACATGCTAAGAAGAGTATTAGAAAACTTTCTTCCCAACATGAATGCAATCAATGCAACTTAAAAATTATTTTCATGAAATATCATACTTATGCATCAAAACCATCAAACTTCTTACTGTGAACATGTATGCATGCAGCATGACATGAAAGGGTTGATTTACATGACTTGAATCCATAGATATGATTAACTTATTATCTTAGTATTGATTAGAGTGGAATAGATAAGGATATCACTTCTTCATGTCTGCTTTGGCTTCTGAAGAGGCACTTTCGACTTGTTAATTCCTCCGAAGGACTTTCACGGATGCCACATATTTTTTTCCTCAACCTCTTCACTTTTTTATCAACTATCTCAACCAAAACATCCTCATATGCCAAATTCCTTTCAACACCAACAACCTCCAAAGGTACAATATAGCTTGGATCACTTACACACTTTCTCAACATAGACATATTGAAGACCGGATGAATCATAGTCATCTCCATAGACAACTCTAAATCATAGGAAACCCTACTAATTATCCTCAAGATCTTGTAAGGCCATACATATCATGGGATCAATTTTCCTTTATTACCAAACTATACCACACCCTTCATGGGTAAGATATTCAAATGCACCCAATTGTCAACATTAAACTCATGATCCCTTCTCCTCACATCGGAGTAGGACTTTTGCCTACTTTGAGCCATCTTGAATCTCTCCCTTATTATCCTTACCTTCTCCAAAGCTTCTATAACCAAGTACGGACCTAAAGAAAAAAAATTTCCCCACGTCTAACCACCCAATCGCGGATCTACAACGTCTACCATATAGAGCTTCAAAGGGAGTCATTTTGATGCTAGAGTGATAGATATTGTTTTAAGTAAACTCATTAAGTGGAAGACAATTATCCCAACTATGTTTAAACTCCAATACACAAGCCCTAAGCATATCCTCAAAAGTTTGAATAGTCCTTTCTGCTTGACAATCTGTTTGTAGGTAAAAGGTCGTGCCAGGCTTGACTTTGGTACCAAGGCTCTTTGGAAGGACCTCCAAAAGTGTGAAGCAAATTAAGTACCATGATCAAAATAATAGCCAATGGAACCCTATGCAATCTAACCATCTCATGAATGTTCAACTTAGCATAATCTTTGACACCATAGGTCATCTTAACCAGTAGGAAGTGAGCCTATTTTGTTATTCTATCAACAATAACCCATATAGAATCAAAGTTCTTTCTAGTGTTTGGAAAACCAATCACAAAATTCATGTTGATCTCTTCCCACTTCTAATTAGGAATCTCTATATCTTGAGCTACATGACCCAACCATTGATGTTTGGCTTTGACTTGTTAGCAATCGTGATAACTAGCTATAAACCTTGTAATACCTCTTTTCACACCACCCCACTAATATACTTCTCTCAAATCCCTATACATCTTGGTAGAACTCAGGTGAGCGGAAAAGGATGAGTTATGTGCCTCCTTAAAAATCAAGTCCTTTAATCCATCAACATTTTGCACACTATCATGACTCGGTCCCAGTCATGATGTCACCTAGTAGGTCCTACTTATAGGCAATCCGATTCCCAACCCAAGGGTACCTGTCCTAGTATCTACTCAAGTCTTAACAACATAATAGTTGAAACCTACCTAGAACCTGGAACTCAACTGTACAGAACTACAATAAACATAAGGACATAATATATACATATATTGAGAACCATAATATAATACAACTAAAGAGTGATCATACGAAATACATCAAAATACTACTGTACAAGGCTAAAATTCTGAAAACAATAGACAATCATTAAGAAAGGTGACTGCAAGGTAGCCAAAACTGTTGATGGTCACCAAGAGTCTCTCGAGCGCTCTCAAAATACCCCAACTCAACAGCCATAGACCATACCTAGACTGCACCATGGAAAGATGCCCAAAGTATGGGTGAGTACCAAAAAAGAAACCTAGTAGGTATCATCAGTTGATCGAGTGAAATAGTAAACATGTACAAGCACAAATATATAGAGCACTGCAACAATATAGAAAAACCAACTCAGTACAAAACATAACCATATCAGGAAACCCTCAAACCACAATTGAACCAACCGGGAAGATGAATACTGATAAACTAAACCAACTGATGCAAGGAGCCATGTTACACAGAGCTAACCCATTTCTAACGACAGAAGAGAGTACTAAACCTAAACCAAAACCACAAATGTGACTCAGTGTGTACCTTGATCTGATTTGGACCTCAGACCATGCCTGGAATAAAACTCAGGCAACCCTCTATAATGTACAGTAGGCGGGCAAGACCCTGGATTGGACACCAGGACATAAGGAGCTCAGACGATACCAACGAATGAATATTATGCAGACCCATACCATAACTGCCTTCAACTAAGGCATAGGAATGTACATGAGTGGAAGGCCTTCGTAACTATGCATGTATGCCACCCGATCCCTTATAAGTCCTGGAGGTACACCCGCGCACACTATAACTTATAGATAATCACTGAAAACCCCATAGAACTATCATAGAGTCCAGTGCTCCATATCATAATATCAAGGGTCAGTTGTACATGGGAGTAAGCCCCTAGTGTCTAAACCTGAACGCCCATTGAGCACCCATAAGCCTAGAAGGTACACCCATGCACAATAAGGGTGTGGAAAGGTGAGTGGATCCACAGGTAAACAATTGGGACCTCAACCTCTATCATCATAACAATAATTGGGTTCTTGACCCATCAGAAGTTGTATCACATGGGGATTTGAACCCCTACTATCACCCCAGGATTGTAACCCCTGGTCTTACAACCTGTCCTCCAATTGAGCAGTCAGCCAAGGCCAAGTAGTCTGACCATAAAAGTAATGGTTATCCCCCGCTAGAGAAAGAATCCCCCTAGAAAAATCAGTAATGTGTCACACCAGTAGAAGTCACGGGGCCTCGCCTCACAAAGAATCAATCATGGGGACCAACCCCACAAAATGTCAATCCTGGGGCCTAGGCAACAGAACATCAATGGGGTCCTCGACCTAAAACATAGTCGGTGCTCAATCCTCAAATCTGTATCTTTTACCTGGCGTCATAGTCATGGTCACCAAGTCCACAGGTTAGCGAGGAGGGTCACCCAAGATCTAGCACTTCAGACATGACCACTACCACTTAACGATGATGGGGAGCATCATCTGGGATGATATATCAATAGTCTCTTACTCAACCAGTAAATTTGGATCCAAAACTCTAAGTCTTGTTGGTCCCAGAGTGAATGTAGACAACAATAATCATATCGTGCCTAGAGTGAACGTAGGCGGCGACACTCTCAACCTAGATATCCCACAGTCTCAATCCAACTCGAACAATTATGATCAATATCTCTCTCACATACAATAGATACCCCAATATTAGATGGAAGGGAACACAATCTCCTGTTAGTATATGTCTGTAGAAATAAGTTGTACATCCTCATGCAAATACAAGTTGAGTGAACACATATGCCTGTTCCAGGCACTAGTTCATATTTTTCCCTTATTAGGTGTCACGACCCAGAAGTGGGGCCTAGATGTGACATGGCGAAGGAGAACCCAAAAGTCCTCGATCAAGCCATTATAGCATCATTACACACATCATCGGTTCAGAAATGTGGGAAAGTAAACACATAACACATAATTCTAAGAGAAACAAGGCTTTGGACTCAAGCTATGGGGATGTTGCTGGGAATGGAATGAGTATGAATCACATAGCACATAACAAGTATTTTTAAAGGGCGTGTAAGTAGGACTCAAGCTATGGGAGCACACCGGGTTATGGGACTTTCCATATAAGCACATTCCCAACATTCACAAGTCCAAGCATAATGATAACCATAATCGAAACATCATTCTCATAGCCCAAATCTTAATAGTCATAACATCTCATCAACATAATACAACGTGCAAGAGTCTAACATGTCCAACATAGCCTCTACATAAGATAAAGCGGGGCCTCGACATGATCCGAGCTCACCCTCAAGTCATAAAGTAAGGAAAGTAAAAAAATAAAAGGAAGAGAAAAGTATATATTGCCATTGAACAAAAGCTCTCACCACAAGCAAAAGCCTCAAGGATGTAACTCGTCATTCAACGGTAGATAGAGGTCATCATCGGTCCCTAAATGGTTAGACCATGTAGACAAAAAGTAAGGGTTAGCACAATAAAGCACTAAGTATGCGGGTATGCAAATTCTTATGCATATGAACCCATAGACAACCTAGATGGTAAGGGCATATATATAGAAAGAGAATATAGGGAAGAGTAGTATATCAATATGCCGTGATAACCATGATGCATGAAATGCCATAATGATTATAGTATAAAGAGAATAGAACCATAACCGACATCCAAACGCATGTAAGCTACAACATGAACTTTCCCGAAGGGGCCTCCCATTGAATCGAAGAAGCTTATTTTCCAAAGGTAATCTACACCACACCTTACGAGCCTCCCATTTCGGTGTGATGGCCACCTTCCTTATGACCCGGTCATTTCAGAAGGATTTATATAACATATCATATCAAAGAATACCTTATGGGCTTCCCATTTTGGTAGCAATCTATGTTGGCACATAGTTTTAGGAAAGGAATAGGACCCTTGGGGATAGCCCACTTACTACTCCAATCCTTCTCGGTACTAAGTCATCATCCCACAAGAATACGTATATA